>CAJFCP010000365.1:14700-35595 GCA_904066005.1 Synergus itoensis
AGGGGCGGGACGTTTTATAGGAAACGGAAGATGTTTCAGTTCAAAAAGGTAGTTGGGAATGGGAGGGGCCAGGTTTCAAGGGGGCGGGGTGTTTTAGAGAAAAGTGGAGAGAGTAGGATTTTGCTAGAAAAGGGAGGAGTTTCGTTTGTAAAAAAGGGGTGTTTGCTTGAAAGGAGTCGGGGAAATAGGGGACTTTGGAAAGGAGAAGCGTCACTTAGGACTAAAATATCTTCCCAGAACTCATATAACTCCTGGACTGAAACTAATTAGCCGAATAAAATTGAATCTGCGCCAAAGGAGTAATCCACTCTCGTTAATTCCGAGCTCAGTAACATTCGTAAAATTCGTTCGTCTCTCTAAAATTCTCCAGAGACTCTGTGTGAAGTATACTTTTAAATTTAAAACACAGTAATTGAATACACAGAAGCTGCATATTAGGATGCAACTCCACAAGTCGTTTGATGGTTTAGCCTTCATGTAAGAGGTAAAAGAACAGCGTGCTTAACTAGCATAATGCGGCGCCTCGCCGGAAGTACGTTGGAGGATTTTAATTATTCATTATTCAATGCTACACTCGGTTTTGTGTGAAGCGAACACGCGACGATAAAACGAAGCGCTGGTGCATTCCAGAAGCTGCTTTTAATCATTCACAATTCATAAGGGCTTTCAGCTGCACGATTAGATTTGCATCTTTGATCTTTGGGTAAATTCTGATCCAGGATTTGGAACAGTATTACAACTTCTCTTGTCTGCTTTCACCACAAGTTGCTCAATGTATTTTCAAGATTGCACTACTAACCTTCCCATAATAGGAACGAGATTTATTGTCAGATAAAGAGCGAGCGGCTTTGCCATGTAATCTTTTGCAGGCAAATCGAGCAGAAGAACAATATTGTAAAGACTTTCGCACCTATCGGAACAGAGTCGGCGCAGTTTGTTACGGAACGATGCTAATTCGTGGGAGAGTGAAACAATGTAGACTAGAGGATAGCTCGACCAATCAACTTCGGTTGATCAGTCACAGAGGCTCTTCTAGTGGATATTACGTCGTCGTTGACGTTATCGTTGCTGTGTTTGTGTTCTAGAGTCCACTCCATAGGAGTGTATGTAATTTGCTAATGTATTGGTGAAACGGATCAACGGAAGCCCAGAAAGGCGCGGCACATCGACAATATACATCTAACGTAAATACAGCGGAGAAACTAAGCTCCAGTACATCGGATGACACTGGCAAAGCCAGGTGCGCGACTTAACTCTTCTCCTTGCATGTCCACTTTGAGATTTCAAGGTTCAGTGAATGATTTGTTGCTCTCGATTTTAGGGACTTTATATTTCGTATTTCGTGTCTTGTGTTTCGTATTCTGTACTTTTTTTTTTGTAATTTATATTTCAAATTCCGATTATGAACTCATGTCATCACCAGACTTGTAATTGGGTGGAAAGCTGTTTTAATTAACTATACCAGTTAATACAGTATCGTGACCTCAGGTTGTTTGTTTGAAACCTGAGGGCGAAACTTCACGTGCAACCGATCTATCATCAAGCTTAGAAGGGATTAGCTTCCCTTTCTCCCAAAAATATCCTCGGGCAGAGAACAGTATGTTATTTGCCTGTTAAGGGCATCTTACCCTTATTTCAACACGTTTACTGCTGGGGTCTTATGTTCTCAAGATTCCTACATTTGTACTTTATTGTGTCGCCGAATGTTTTTTGGAAAAAAAAAAATTGATTTAAAAAATTTTGGGTGTACTTCCGAAAAGTTCTTACCTCCGATTAAATATTTAAAATAAATATTTGATATTTAGTTAAATAAATATTTAATTCACTAAATATTTACGTATTTTTTTACACTGATTACGAATATCGCGGTGAAAATTGGCGGAATGACACTTTCAAGGTCAAAGTCCAAACACCGTTCTTATCAAAAAAAGGCTTCTGATATTATTTTGAAAAATAATGATCTTTCGGGAAAAATGTACGGAATATAAAAGATGTATTTTTTTTTGCTTTCTACAACTTTTTTTAAAAATATTTTTCTCTAAAACTAATATTTATTGAGATAAAGCGGAAAAAAGTGAAAATATGACGTTTTTTGAGTTTTGACCTTGATCAAAAAAACGTAAATGTGCTTTTAAGATCTAACCGTTTTTGAAATTATGCGAGACAAAAAGAATCAAAAATTTTCATTTTTGGAATTTTGAAAATTGAAAAGCTGTACTGGATGCTACTAGACTTTTTCAAAGAAATAAAATTTGTTCGAAGGACTAATAAATATTCTCAATATTCCTTCGAAAATGAAAATTTGAAAACACTAACTGTTTACGAAAAAAAAAATAATCAAAAAAATAAAAAATTCTAATTTTGAGAATTTGTAAAATTGAAGAGTTGTGCTTTGTTGTAATCAGCGAGCACAACAAATATTCTTAATGAAAATTTTCACTCAAATTGATATTTTCAGAAATAAATCAAGTTTTTTAAACTTGGAAAGATTTTTTACATAAAAGTTTGCTTTTTTCGGAAAATACTAATCTGATACAAAATTTTTATCAGAGATTTTTGCACAATTCAAAACAACTTTTAGTTTTTCGAAATTCGTATTTTTTGAAAAATTGTCTGTTAAAAAAATATTCAAAATTTCAAAAATTGCTATTTATCTTGGAAAATATGAATCTGCAACAAAATTATCATCAGGGACATTTGTTGTGCTCACCCAGAAGAACCCAGGACAGTCTTTTATTTTTTTAAATTCTAAAAATGAAAATTTTTGAGTTT
Organism: Synergus itoensis; assembly: GCA_904066005.1. NCBI lineage: Eukaryota > Metazoa > Arthropoda > Insecta > Hymenoptera > Cynipidae > Synergus > Synergus itoensis. The sequence continues at coordinate 17,473 of CAJFCP010000365.1, forward strand.
TTTTGACTTGCTTTATATCGAAAACAGTTAGAATTTTTTAAACTTTTTTATCTGTACAATATTACACACACTGAGTACTTTCAAACACCCCCCCTCACAACCCTAAAAAAAGTTTCTAAACTGGTTCAAATTTTCTTAAAAAATCTTTTTTAGCACAATATAAAAAACATCAGCACAATTTTTTTTTTAAATTCAAGATGTCGGTGTCGACTTCTCGATATATCAGTATATCGGAAACTGTAAAGATCAAGTTATATTTTTGAGTCTGCGATGAATTAATATTAGCGCTCAGTGATCCGTAAAGTAATAGAGAAAAGGTAAATAAATGTCAAATGACATTTTCCGACTAAAGTGTTAAAAATGAACTAGGTGTCTATTTTTGTGTAAATCAGAGCCAATTTAACTCGAATAATGAACAATCTTCTCCGCTTTGGTCTCTTTAAAGATGGTACGTATAATAATTAAAAAAAAATTGCACAAATTGCACAAATTGTAATTAGTTAGAGTACTAAATTAATTTTTGAATGTGCACCCTGCACAAATCCAATTACTTCAATTGTATATCACTCGTTATTTTCAAATGAAAAATGCGGACTCTGTTTGCCCGCCACTTGTTAGAGAATAACTCACTCGTTAATTGGAGTGGTTCGCCTCTCGCTGGTCAGTGCTTAAAAAAAAGTTATCATATTGATAAGAGGCTAAAAATAACTTTTTTATTTTGTTTCTATCATTTTTACTTTTTTGTGTGTATTCTGTAGGTCATAAAATTAAAAAAAATCAAATTATAAGAGTGCTTCTTTAAAAAATAGTCTTGAATTTACGACTACGGCTCTTTCTTCTCCACTTCATCGTAACGTGCCTAGTCATCGAACTTAAAGTCATTGTCCCCAAAGAGCGATGTCTTGTTTAGTGAATAACGATGTTGACATTAAGGAGATAAATCTTTAAGAAAGGAATTTTGCACAAGAAAAGAAAATCGATACACTCGACTCTCAGTTACCGCACTCTCAACAAATGAGCACGAGTGAGTGAGATAGAATTTTATCGGGCGTCTTCGGTCATCTTCGAGCATCTTCGGACCTCTTCGAGCATCTTCGGACCTCTTCGGACATTTTCGAGGCTCTTCGGACGTCTTCGAGACCTTTCGGGTATCTTCGTGCGTTTTTGGGTGTCTTCGGACCTCTTCGGGCAATCTCGGGGGTGTCTTCGGAAATTTCCGGGCATCTTCGGGTCTTTTCGGGTGTCTTCGGGTCTCTTCGGGTGTCTTCGGGTCTTTTCGGGTGTCTTCGGACCTCTTCGGGTGTCTTCGGACTTCTTTGACCATTTTCGGGTGTCTTCGAAACTCTTCGGCCTCTTCGGGCTAAGTGAAAAGTACGGTAACAAGAGTTGACAATATTTTTTAAAGATTTACTCCATTTTTATATTATTTTTTTTTAAATTATTATTTTTGCTTCCTCATAGAGGAAGCTTTGTAATCGTTACATTTTCTAATATTTTTATAATCGTTTTAGTCATGAGAAATATCGACCAAATCGAGTATCGATTAATATCGATATTTTTGGAAAAAGTATCGATAGTATTGATATTTATAGATAACTTCCCCCTCTCTTCACCATCCTAACTTTCGTGCCCCTTTTACTTAACTGCGCATGCGTCGCACGCCGTATCTGATTGGTTGATATTTGTGTGCGGTTTAAAATGCTGAAAAATATTATTTGTATTAGTTGAAATATGCCATTATTTATAATAAACAATAAAAATAATATTGGGAACACTGATCTGACCTTACTTCAAAGTTTTGCAAATTAAAATTACTTGGAAAATAAAGACAGATTAAAACACAATAAAAAAACACAAGAAATATCGATATATATCGTTAAGAGAAAAATGTATCGATTATCGTTGATACGATGGATAATCGATATGTATCGATATTTATCGATACATTTCCCATCACTAAATCGTTTAATTAAACTTTCCTCACGTGATAAATGTCTAATACAACATTCTAATCAATTGTCCGTGCCCGTGTGTGTGTGTGTGTGTGTGTCGCCATTTTTTGTCGCCCTATTAACTTAAAGACAGTTGTAGATAATTTGATGAAATTTGTAGGGTACATTGGCACCACCAATATCTCAAAACGTGCCAAAGGATTTTTCAAAATATTGAATTTAAAAATTTTTATGTAGATTTTGAATTTTTGTAAAATTGATTTTTTGACTATAACTTCTCAAGTAATGAAAATTCAAAGCTTATGTAAAGTAAAGAAAGATTCGTTTCGTCGAGACGAATCGATTGACCTGTATGATTAATGGATTTAATTGAATTTTAAGAAAATTATGATTATTTTTAATTTTGAATATTTTCATTTTTATAAAATAATTCAAATAATAAAATAATATTCAGAGCTATTGTAAGAAGTGTATATAGACAAATGAATTTGAATAAAGGGAAAAGGGTAATTAGAAGAAAAAAAATTTTTTTTAATATTTATAATAATTGAAAAAATCGTTAATGCTTCCTATGAGGAAGCAAATTAATGTGCAACTTTATAATAATGAGGAAGCAAAGTGCTCAAAACATGAGCACAAACAAATATAAATATAGTTAAATGGAACACCTGAGATCGAATTCACAGCTAGTTTTAAGTAGCATCTGCAATTTTATAGCCAAAGGTGATATATTAAAAATGACTCGCACGCTTTTGCATATGCATTGGCAGAATATGTTAAATCCAGCCTTGAGGCATCATTTGCATTGGACAGAGCGAACAAAATCGTTGGTAAAACTATTTTAATATAAGTTCTAGTACGGGAACGTAATTACATTTTGCGTACTTCTCACAACGATTTCAAATAAAGATAAAAAGTTGAAGAAAGGGAAATATGTCCTAAGCCTTTTACGATAGTTGCTTATCTGCTTATCTTGTAAAAGATAAACAGAGAATAATCCACAGGCATGATTTTTTATAACAGCGCGAAAGTCAGACTCTGAAAATTGAATTTAAAACAAAAAAAGAAAAAAATGTGATTTCAGATTTATTTAACTTTACTATAATTTTACAAAATAATTTGGAGAAAAAAGGATTTTTGAAGTTTTTTTTTAATCATTTCTAGGAGGAAATTCAACAAATAGGGATTTAACTAAATAATAAAGGAAATTTAAATAAAAAATTCTATTTGAAGTGAAATGTTTCTTGTGTAGATAGAAGCATAACTTTTGCCTCGCCTTAGTTTGCTATAATTGGGATTAAAGTTGATTCGGATAAGTTTACTCCACCCATTGCAATTGGGACAAACACTGACACACCCATATCATAAAAGCGAGATTATTATTTAGTGGGAAGAAAAAGAATTTTTTTTTAATTAATTTTTTTTCCTTAATTGAAAAAAAAAATAGTAAAAAAAAAAGAATTTAATTGAATTAAAAAGATTGAAACGAAGCGATCTGAAATGAACTAGTCACTTTTATTTTTAACGACAGAAAACCAAGAAGCAGATTAAAAATGCAGACTTGCAAAAAGCACAAATGGAAAAGAAACCACAAATTGCAAAATTGAAGACTTGCGTAATTGATAAACGAATTAGAAATTTTCCATTATTCTGAAAAACAAGATAAATTCGATTTCGTCTTGCAAAATAAAGAATTATTCTCAGAATTTAGTACAAGAAGTTTTATCTAAACTTTCAAAATAAACCGCAGAGAGTTCTGAACAATTCATAAATTCAACCTAACATCTTGGAATTCGCCAAGTGACAATTTTCTCATCCTTGGAATTTCTGAGGTTATCCTTAAAGTATGAGGAAACTTTGGCCTCGGGGGACCTGTAGAAACTTGACACAATGTTTCCTGCGGGTTAAATAATTATTTAGAAAACTAATTTCATACAAACAGCTAATGAAAGTAAAAGATAAGACTTAATCAGAAAACTGACGGAAAGAGCTGCGTGTTAACTTTCAACTCGATCGATCACGGGGGTTAAGCACATTGGAGCGTGGCTAGTGCTCGGATGGGTGACCGTCCAATTTTTTTTTCTATAGTTTTCGTTTCGGGTTTGAACAAAAAGTTTAATTTCTCTCTATTTTCTGTCACACAGGATATTTAGGTATATAAACACTGAAAAATATATATAAATAAATTTAAAAAAATATATATAATATATAATTTATAAATGTTTAGTAATTGCTAATAGATAAAATCTCTTTAAAGAAATATTTTTTTAAAATAAATAATCCTCGCCTTATCTTTAGTCTGTAGCTTACTTAAAGAAATTTCCTTATTTAAATCTTTGATAAACGAAAATTATGAGCTGGTTTTCCCGAGTGGAATAATCTGTTTCCTTTGAGTGACATCAAATGTCTTCTCGAGAGGCTACTTCTGTACTTTATGAGGAGGTAAAGGAATATTAAAGAAATATTAAAGAAATATTGAAACTAAATTCGCGTTTCTTGGCATCTTTTTGAATTCTATAAATTTGAAATTCAAATAAAATTGTGGATATTAAGGGCATGTGATACTTTTTGATCGAATTTAGCAAGATGAAACTTTTTTTTAATTTTGCAAGATAAAAAGAGTCAATAACGGTCCGTTTTAATGTTCTCTTCCGTTTTCCAAAGTTTCAGGGCAAAATATTCATTTTTGTGGCCAAACAATGGGTTTATTTGAAAATCATAATTTTTCAAAGTATCACATGCCCTTAATATAACTTACAAGTTCGGAGACTATCTTGACAGGTAATAACTATTTTAGGATTAAATTTTACGATAATATTAGAGAATGCGTCGAGATCAGATTAGCACTTTAGTATCTTTGATTTTCGACCTCAATACCCGACTGATAAGAGCAAAGTTTTCGATAAGAGATTCGATTATTGGGGACAGCTCAATTTATTTTTTAATATTTTATATATAAGTAATTTATTATATTACGTAGAATAAATCGTTGAAAATTTCTTGAAATCCTTGGAAAAAATACAAAAATCATATTTTAATTTTATTAAAATATTTTTATTTTAGTTTATTAGGAGAGAGTCGGCAAGGCTGGGCCACTTTTCGACTTTTGCCCATAACTTTCGTTTAAGAAATAATTTAGGAAATTTAAGCATACGGTTTAAAAGATGTGATGATTAAAAAACTTTTTTCTAGCAGACATAAATTAATACGACACAAGAGAAAAAAGTTATGGGCATTTAAAAAAAAGTCGTCATGGTCAGGGGCGAATCCAGACAAGGGCTGGATTATATCACGAAATAATTACCCTTCCCCCTCCACGCTCAAGGGAGGAGGTTAATAATAATTAAAAAATTATTAATTTTATTGTAAATTATTTAAATATTTTATTTAATAATTATATAAACATTATTAACAAATGTTTAAATAGGAACCAAGTTTTTGTATTTACAAGCTGCGTGAAAATTTCAAATCTGGAATTTTTTTTTTTTTGGGGGGGGGGAGCAAGAAGCCATGACCTCCCCTGGATCCGCCCATGGTCATGGTTGGGCCTTTGTAGTTAAATGACCAAGTATGAAGTTAATTTTGTTTATTATTCAATATTTCATAATTATAAAAAAAAAGTAATGCAGAAAAAAAAAAAAAATAAAAAATAATAAAAAAAAATAAATCGTCCGCTTAATGCGATGGCCCAACCATGCCGACTCTCCCCTATGGTTTTTTTATTATATCATTTATTATTTTATTTTTTTATATTATTATAATTTCTATTCTACTGTTTTATATTTTTTTATTTGTATATTTTTTATTACAGTTAATTTAAAAAATTTATTAAGAGTTTAAAATGGTGTTTATATTCTTTTATAATGCTGCCATCAATTTGGTGAATAGAATGAGAGAAGGAGGCTATAAGAAGCATAGCGTGGTGAATCAGAGAAGGTAATACTGACAGACTTGGTCTATGTGCTAAGCTCGTGGCTTTCCTTTCTACCGAGTTAAGCAACATGGCACGGTCAGTGTCCGGATGGGTGCTCGCTATTTTAACCATATCATTTTTTCATTAATTATTTGGTAATTTTTAAGTTTATAATTATTGATTTTCTATATCTCTAGAAATTTCGGACCTCTTGTTCACATAATGTCTTTTCTGTATCAAAAGAAAGGCGATTTGTGAATAGAGGAAGAGAAAATAGCAGTTTCCACCTTGAATTGCGTTGCCTAGCAATGTCAAGACTAAATCTCTGCTGACAATTTTTTAAATATGTGTTTGAATTTTTTAATAATTGTTTCAGTCGATTGAATAAAAAATATTTAAAATTTCAGAAGTTAAAAATTCCTGAAAAATAAAAATTTCCGGAATAGAAAATTCCAGAAATATTATAATAATATCGAAATTTTAAATTATCGAAACTTTAAAGTCCCGAAATTATAAAATTTCCGATTTTTAAAATTCCTGAAATTGGAAATTCCCGAAATTATTATTTTTCGACATGAAAAATTCACGAAATTAATATTTCCCGACATAAAAAATTCCCAAATTTTTTATTTAAAATTTCGGGAATTTTTAATATGTGTTGGGAAATTTCACGGGGATTTTATCATTTCGAGAATTTAAAATTTTGATAACTTTTAATTTCTGGAATTTTCTAATTTCGGGAATTTAAAATTTCGATAAGTTTCAATTACAGAAATTTTTAATTTTGGTGTTATTTTGAAAATTCTATGGGTAAAATATTTTGAAATCTTTTGATTTGAAATTACTTAAAAACCTCTCAATTTATTAAACATATTTTTAAAACTTTTTAAATCCATTGAAAACTTTTTAATAATTTTGCATTCATGTAAAATCCTTTGAAATCTTTAAAAATCCTTTGAATCGTTTGAAACTTTTTAAAAAAATTATTATTATCATTATTATTATTATTATTATTATTATTATTATTATTATTATTATTATCATTAAAAAAATTATATATTTTATTATTATATTTTATTACTTTATTATTTATTAATAACTTTTTTTTTACTACTAATTATCAAATTCCAATTAAATTAAAATTCCTCAAAATCTCTTAAATGTGAAATTGGAGGAAAATTTCTTTGACTGTCTTCGTCAGTTTGTAACATAAGCCAATTGTTTGTATTTACGTTTACGAACTTGCGAAAGCACATTGGAACCTAAGAGCAGAACTCAGAAGCTTACAGGGATTGCTGTGGCTTGTGGTTAACTTGAATGTACTTCATGCCTTAATTACGCAACATCTTGACTGCGAGTCATATTGTAATTCAGACCGACTCTATTTGTCAATCCATAAAGTGAAAATGTTGGGTGTATTTCCTATATTTATTAATTTTAAGGGATTTTAAAGCTTTTCGTGGAATCCTAAAGAATCCCAAAAGCTTTCTGGTCATTTTAAGGGATTTTAAAAAAAAATATGAAGAAATTTCGAAGGTTGTCGTGAAATTAAAAAATTTTTCATGGAATTTACAGAATTTTTCATGGAATTTTACGAAATCGTGGAATTTTTAATTATTTTGAGTATTATTATTGAGTATTATTATTATTATTCTTTTAAATTATTTTCCGGGAATTTTAAGGGATTTTAAAAAATATAAAGCGTTTTGGAAATTTCAAGGAATTCCAATATTTTTCTGAGAATTATAAGGAGCTTAAAAAAAATTGAAGGGATTCCAACAGTTGTGGAATTTTAAGATTTTTCATGGAATTTAAAGAGATTTTGAAGAACTTTGAAGGATTTTAAATATTGTGAAATTTTAAAGAATTTCAAATCTTTCCTAGGAATTTTGAAGGATTTTGAGGAATTTTGAAAGATTTTTAAGGTTCTCCTGGAATTTCGAGGAATTTCGTGAGTTTTCTGGAATTTTAATAGATTTTAATAAATAATAAGGGCTTTCATGGAATTTTGAGATTTTTTAAGAAATTTTAATTGTTTTTCTTGGAATTTTAAAATAAGTCCAGATATTTTTCTGATTTTTAAAGGATTTTGAAGAGTTTTAAAGGTTTAATGGAATTTTCAGAAATTTTCGTAGAATTTTAAGGAATTGTAAAAATTTATAGGAATTTTAAGCATTTTGAAGGAATTTCCAAAAATTTCCGTGGCATTATAAGGAACGTTATGAGGATTCTAAAAATTATAAGAGATTTCAGTGAATTGCATTTTAAATGATTTTATACGATTTATTTAATGGTTGTTCTGGAATTTTAGGACTTTCAAGAAATTTAAAAAAATTGAAGAGAGATGAGCCCGTTCTGAATAGGAACAAATGTTTTCTACATTGAATATTTTTTTTAATCGAATATTTTCTACATGAATATTTTTTTATTTTATTTTTGAAAATATTTTCTACATAATTAAATTAATAAATTATATTATATTTTATTTTATTATTTTTTTTTATGTGAAAATAAAAAAAAAATTCAAGATTTATTGACTTGTATTTTTTAATCGTTAAAAAATAAGTCAATACTTTTTAATCCTTAAATACACACAAGTCAATATATCTTGAAATTTTCTTTTATTTTCCCATTAAAAAAAAAAAATTAATAAAATAAAATATAATATAATTTGTTAATTTAATTATGTAGAAAATATTTTTAAAAATAAAATAAAAAAATATTCATGTAGAAAATATTAAACGGAAATTAATAAAAAAATATTCATGGAAAGTGAGACCATTATTCCGAGTCAAAACATATTTCAGATTTCAACCGTTATTCGTGACAGCTACTAGTCTGGCTTGAGTCTGACTGAGTCGATGCTTTGTAAAATCAGGAGTAGGTTTAAATTAGCGAGTCTAGACACTTCGGAAATACCACGTGGTAAACGTCATCCCCTATCTGCCATCGTTCAGTTCGAAATTTCGCGCGTGGAATTAAACCTGTCAAAACAGGAAGAAGATGATGAATCGAGTACTTCGTTTCTTGCTTAGATTCTTTATATTATGGAGTAAAGTACTTCTTAGAAAGGTGGAAGAGGAATTTAATAAATAGGAAAAAAAATAAAGTAATTATTTTTCCTAAAATATAATAATAATTGCCTGCTTTTCGATAATTAAAAAAAAAAAATTTACAAGTAAATTTAAAAATTCTAAAAAAATGTAATATTTTTTTTTTATATGTTTCAATAATGCGATTTTTTTTGTTACAGGTGAGTTTCCTTTGTCCGTATTTTTAATGAGGATCTCAGTAAGTGTTTTATAAAGATTTTAAGGGATTTCAAAAAGTGTAAGGGGGTTAAAAAAATGTCAAGAGATTATTTAATTTGATTACAGTGAATTTAAAAATATTTTCATCAGGGGTTAAAAAGAAATTTCAGAGATTTCGATGAATTTCAAAGATTTAAAAAATATTTTAAAGGATTTCCAAGATTTTGCAGGAATTAAAATTTTTATAAGTAGTAAATTGTATTCCTATGGATTGAAAAATATTTTCAATAGTTTCGAGTAATATTCTTTGTAATTATTTTAATTTGAATATGTAGGAACAAAGCGAAGCGCGAGAATCGAAAGAATCCGAGCGCGAAGCGATCCAGGCGCAAAGCGCGTGATAAGAAGAAGCAGATTTTTTTTAACTACTTACCGCTGCGGTATCCAGTTTCCGATTCTGAAACAATACAATTTTAATTAATTAATATAAAAATTCAAGTTTAACTGAAATTAAATAAATTTTCTAATATAAAAAATATTTAATCACCTTTTTTGATCCAAATTGCATGATGTTCCCCGAACCTCGTTCTCTTAATCCTTTTTTTGTCACTTTCACTTTTCATTTTTCACTTTTCACTTTTCATTTTTAGTTTTATTGTCATTAACACTTGTACAATTTAATTTTAAATTAATTAATCCCGGACTTCTCTGATGAAAATTTAAAACTTAAGGGTGTTAAAACCAATTTTTAACTTTAAAATTCATTATCTTCATTTTACCCAAATTTTTTTTTAATTATTATAATTAAATACTTAGGAGAGGAATTTCAAGGGATTTCTGGAAATTTTAAAGGATCTCGATAATTTGCAAGTGATTTTAACAAAATTTGAAAGATTTTTTAGGATTCTAAAGATTTGAGAGAATTTCCGCATTTCATAGGATTTAAGGGTGTTCGTGGAACCAGGTTCTAATCTAAAAATTCGATTTCTTCATTTTACTCAACAAATATTAAATTTGGAATTTTTTCCTTCTGTAGAATTAATCAACTTTTAACTAGAATTATGCGTACAGAGCGAGAAAATATCTAGTTCAAATATTTTTTAAATAAAATGAAAATATTCAATTTTGATGTTAGATTTTGAATTCTTCGTTTTATGCAAAAAATATCGAAATTAAATATTTTTTCGCTCTGTATGACGTCTTATATTTGAAAAAATATTAACGCTACAGAGCGAAAAAATATTTAATTTCGATACTTTTTGCATAAAACGAAGAATTCAAAATCTAACTTCAAAATTGAATATTTTCATTTTATTTAAAAAATATTTGAATTATATATTTTCTCGCTTTGTACGAATATTATTCTGGGTAAAAATTTATTAATTCTACAGAAGGAAAAATTCCAAATTTAATATTTATTGAGTAAAATGAAGAATAAATCGAATTTTTAGATTAGAACTTGGCTCCAACACCCTTAACAAGATTTCTAGAAATTTTAGGGGATTCACCAGATTTTTAGAAAACTAGCTCATAAAAGAAATGAAATTAAGTGTTTTGTACCAAAGTTCTAATATCAAAATTCAATTTCTTCATTTTACTAAATAGATATCTTAATTAGACATTTTTCACTTTCTATAGCTGCTTATTCTACAAATCGAATTATCGATACAGATAAAAAAAATATTTAATTACAATACTTCTCCCGAAAAAATGCAAGGATTAAACTTTAGGCCAATTTTGATTTCCTCGTTTTACTCAAAAATAAAATGTAATATAAAATAAATATATTATATTAATTATTATCACTATTAATATTAATTATTATATTATATTTAAATATTATTATTTTTATTTTATAATTGAAAATAAAAATATACACTATATCCATTTTAAAACAAAATACATAGATCTAAAAGCGAAAGTGTATTTAATTTCAATAATCGTTGAGTAAAATAGTAAAATTAAATTTTGATCCTGCAATTTGTTTCCAACTCTCTAAAATTGAATCAGTGGAAATTGACTGATTTTTAGTGACTCTTTTTTCAAGATTTCATTCAGTGAAAATCCACTGAGAATCAGTGAAAAGTCACTGAAATTTTCAGTAATCGTCACTAAAATACTAAAAATTTCAGTGACTCCACTGATTTCCAGTAGATTTCTCACTAATTAAAATCGTGAGAAAAGAGTCACTGAAAATCAGTGGAATTTGACTGGGAATCAGTGAAATTTCACTGATTCAAGTTTAGAGAGAATATGTACCCTTAACAGTGCCGTAACGGTAAATTTTGACGCCCTGGGCAAAAGTAGATCAGTGCGCCCTTCATATACCCCCCCCCCTCCGAAGAATATTAATTTTTACTTATATCCTATTTCTAAAAAGATCTAAATTTATTTTAAATTTATCGAGAGACTTAAAAAATGTTTGAACAAATTTTTGAAAAAATTTTGATAATTTGTTTGCTTGACCTGCGCCCCCCCGGAGCTTGCGCCCCGGGCAGTTGCCACGGTCGCCCCGCCCTCGTTACAGCACTGACCCTTAACGAGACCCTTAAAATAAATATCAAGGAATAAAATTTCACAGAATTGAAAATAGCTCAAGTAACTACATTTTACTAGACTTAAATAGAATATTTTTTATACTACACTGAAAAAAAGGTTTGGTCCGGACAAAAAAATAATTTTGTTGGTATTTGTGCAACAAAATTTTTTTTTTGGCTCAACAAAATTTTTGTTAGGTCAAGAAAACGTTTTGTTAAACTAACAAAAATTTTTTTCAGCCAACAAAACATATTTTGTTGCACAAAATATTTTTCTCAGTGAAAATTTGCTCCAAATGACAACAATATTTAAAAAAATCACGTAACGAATGGGTAGCCATCTTTGTTTTCTAGCAAAAGATGTCGTTACAGAAAAGAAAAAGTCAAATGAAAAAAATATTTAAGAAAATCGCGTAGAGAATGGGCAGCCATCTTTTTTTCCTAAAAAAAGATGTAGTTACAGCAAAAAAAAGGCAAATGACAAAAATATTTAAGAAAATCACATAAAGAATGGGTAATAACCATCTTTCTTTTCTAGCAAAAGATGTAATTACAGAAAAGAAAAAGGCAAATGACAAAAATAGTTCAGAAAATCGCGTATCGAATAGGTAGCCATCTTTTTTTTCTCGAAAAAGAAGTTACAGAAAAGAAAAAGGCAAATGACAAAAATAGTTAAGAAAATCGCGTAACGAATAGGTAGCCATCTTTTTTTACTAGAAAAATATGTCCTTACAAAAAAGAAAAAGGCAGAATACAAATTACCGAGAACTTTGGAACACTAACTTTCTTACTACTTATTAAACGAGAGAAAGGTAAAAAAAACTGTGGAAAAAGTGTAACCTAATCTATGGATGACCCCCAGAATAATACTTATAAAAGCTGCACCTAGATAATCCGGCGATTCCACCTTGAACCGCCTCTGTTTACGACTGTAGGTCGTGTTGCGTGCAATTTCCAATTGAACAATATATTCAGCCCCTTCCAGTTGGCAATCGTGAGTCTCGTGGTCTTAGTTCCCGCGAGAGTCGGTCGTGGCGCTCGTGTCGCATGGCCGCCTTCAGTGTTCTCGAGGCTCGCTCGGTGCGTGTTTGTGGCGCCGTTGTTGTTCGTCGTTAGTGCGTTTGTTTTTACTCTTGTTGTCGCGATAATCCGTCTTTTCTCCGTCCTCGCGTTACCGGAACCCGCGATCAATTTCCACCGAGCGATCTCGTCACCAATTTCCGCCCATCGAGACCGGAAGGAGAGAAAATTGCGATTCGCGTGTGTATCTATCTGCTCTTGTATTCTGTGCTGTGCGTGTATTCGTATATTGCTGGTATTGCTTTCGTCTCTCTTTCTTCTCTCTCACTCCGTCTCGCCGCTACAAGTGCAGCCCGAATTTTCTACTAGCCCTGTCCCTCAGTGTACAAGTGTGTGTTTTTCTTTTTCATTTCTACGTCATTGTGTCGTGGCCACAGGTGTTTCATTACGGAAAAAAACGAGATTTTTGGGACTAGTTTGACAAGTGGTAAGTATTTTTATAGATTTTAGAGAATCTAAACTGCCCTGCCCTTTTCAGCACGCGTACGTTGTTCTCTCGTTTCAGTTTTTTTTCCTCTTTTTTTTTTCTTTTTATTGTGTCTGCTACCTTTTGGTTATGATCGCCTTTCGACCTTCGGATCGCGTCCGGTTTCTGTTTACTTCCAACCGCTTTTTACAGCCTAAATCTAAAGCTTAACCGTTTTTTTTAGGAGTTGTTAAAGTTTCTTTTTTTTATTTTTTATTTTTTTGGATGATTAAAATGATGGATTGCAAATTAAATAACTAGTTTTTTATTTAGAGATAATTATAGGCTGAATTTGTTTTAATTTAATTGGCGGTAATATTTGGATTATTGGAGAAAAAATGCACAGGTGAAAAATGTAAGACTTCCCGCCTTTTATTGATTTTTTCTGCAAGAGGTTATGTGTGAAGTTTTGCTTTTTGTGTTAAAATTTGTGAATTCGAATATGTAACTGTCGTTTGCAACGGTTATAAACGAAAATCCAATGTTTTTTTAAATTCATTATAAATCATTTTTTATGCCTTAAGGGCGTTGGACCCAAGTGTTAAGCTCAAAATGAATATTTTCATTTTACTGAAAAAAAATATTTGAATTAAATATTTTCTCGTTATGTACGTATAATTCTAGTAAATAATTGATTAATTCTACAGAGGGAAAAAAATTCCAAATTTTATATTTGTTGAGTAAAATGCCGAGGGCATAAATATCATTAATTTTCATAAATAAATATCAGTAACTTGGGACATCTTTTAGTCGGAAAATCAAAATCCTGAATGTGAAAAAATACCGAGAAAATAATTCTGGAAAATTCAAATTCTTGGATAATGAAAATTTCCGTTTTATGTTTCCGAATAAAAATGATATTACGGAAAATATTTATTAACGAAAGTAGGATATTATCGAAATTTCAATTTCCCGAAAATATAAATACGTGAAAATTCAAATTCCCGAAAATTAAAAAGAAATATTTTTTAAATGTTATAAATCAGTCTTAAAAATATTTTTAAAAATTGATTAATTCATTAATTATGTTTTAAAAATTTCTGTGTAAAATTTTTGATAAAAATCTTGAATAAATTGTGAACAAGTTTTGTACGAAAATAAATATTTTTTCGAAATTTTTTTCTTATTTTCGCGAATTTGAATTTTCGAAAAATTGAAATTTCGGTAATTTTCTACTATTAATAAATAGTATTAGTATTTAATAATTTTATTATTCATTTCATTGGATGTTTTATTTTATTAATCATTTTATTAATTATTTTATTAATTTTCTACTATTCATAAATGTTCCCGATATATTTAAATTTCGTTAATAAACATTTTTCGTGAAGTTAGTTTTATTTTTTCCACAAAAATATGTCTCAAAAAAAATTTGGTTTCGTATTTTTATTACAAATTTTGTCTAAACAATATTTTGCATTACAGTATAAAGACAGCAGATGAATAAATATAATATTTTTACATATCAAAAATATTATAAAACAAGCATCAAAGCCGGAAATAAAATTTAAAGTTATTTAAAACAAGTATTTTCTGCAAGAAATGACAAATCAGAGATAAAAATCACCGCAACTTGTTTTAAATATTCTTGCATATATAAAGTTGTTTTTCTCTTCGTTTTTCTCCTTAAGCAATTAATTATAAAGCAGTGTTTCTCACAATCAGCTTTAATGTAAGATGTCTCATAATCGTTATCTAATCTGTAATTTCTTACGGTTATCACGTTGCACTCTTGTAAATATTATGTGTTTGAAATAGTATTGGGAGTATTTTGAACAACTATATACTACACGTAACCTCGTTTGAAAATTTACATTTCACACTTTGCATTTATTCTCGTATTCTTCAACAGTCTATACTCCACTGTCATCAAAGCTTTATATTTTTTTTTTCCTCTTTATTCCTCTGAGAACAATGTATATCATTCATGGAATGGGCAGGCTGACTCATAAAAAAACACAGAAAATGAGAAAACCTCGACATTGGCGGATATTTTTATCCTAACCAGAAAATATCGCGTTTTTAAGGCCATGTTTTCAGTTATTCGGTCCCTACCTTACCGAAATTTTCTCCCTGCAATGCCATTTCTACATTTATTGAGATATCGAGTTGAACATTTCTAAAGTTAAAGAAAATATACTATGGTGCCCTTCTATGGTCCTAAATTTTTATTAAAATAAAAAAAAAAATTTTATTTGGGAAATAAATTGAGGAAATTTTAGAAATTTTCAACTCGATGTCTAATAATTGCAGAAATTAATGAAAAAATGCCGGAAAGTTAGGGATTAGATAACTGATACTTTCCCTTAAGAAATATGTTGCAGTTCCATTTTTTTTAAAGATTCTCTTTGTTCTTAGTGCGGTTTTCTAATCTGTTTTTTTTTTTAAATAAATATTACACGGTGATCATCAACCATTTTCAACCTAAAAGTTTTTTTAAAAAAGTACCGAGCCTTTTTTTAGATAATATAAATCATATTTAAAAAAATATTATTCCACATTAAAAACAAGTTAAAAAAGTATTTCACACCTTTTGCTTTAGAAAGACGCTTTCTGTAAAGAAATATTCAGTTCAACAACTTTCAGGTTGAAGGTAGTTCAGACTCACCGTGATTATCTAGAATTATTGTTATTAAATTCTGATCCACATGAAAACATTATTTCGATTCGTTAACATGAACCATTTCCAATATTTACAATCGGGATTTCATTACCTTGCGCAAGAAACATTTGAAATCGAAAGTGGTTTAGTATTATTATTATTATTATTATTATTATTATTATTATTATTATTACTATTCTCATTATTATGCGCATACTTTCAATCCTTCTGAACTGTTTTGTCGAGAAAATTATGTCACGCAAATAAAGTCAAGTGTCAAGAATACTTCTGTCAACGTCAAGTGGATCAGAATAAAGTCTAGACGATAACTAAACTGATCTTTCCTTTCTTTAAACAGGGAGTGTATCGCAGCCGTCCAAGAAGTCTGAGTGTGCCAACAAGTCCAAGTGATTCCAAGTGTGAGAAAATAAGGCAGCGGAGTCTGAAAAGTAGGGATCTGTCCTCGTTAATGTCGCCGTGCGTCGAACTCAATCCGTAGTTCCGAGGTGCAATGACTCGGCACGTGCCATAGTTTTGTACGTGCCTATAAAAGAGAAGAAAAAAAGGAAAAGGGAAGAAGCACGGCGTGAAGGGAGGAAGCGAGCATTCGTGCCAAGAGTTCGAGCCGGGTCAAGTTCGATGTTACCTGCACCGACGCCTCGCATCGTTTCAGCGCCGGCATGCGAGCGATAATCGCACCAGAGATCAAAACAAAACTCGCCTTCCTTCTGGGACCAACTTTCTGATTCTCTCATCTAGGAGAATTAATTCGGAAGTCTAACTTTAATTCAGGAGAATTCAAAGAAACTCAACGAGAATGTTCTACGAAACTTAGCCAATTAAAGAAGATTCAAGATTTAACTATAGAGGTGCGAGCCAGACAATCATATAAAGATGAAAAGGTAGCCGAAATCGTCGAGAAAGTACAGAGGATTTGGTGACAAAGGAAATCGACATCAAGATGTGTGGAATTGATTTGAGTCCTCGGAAATAGCAGTAGCTATAAGGAGACGAGGTCCAAGAAAAAGGGACGATGTCGATACGTCTGAGTGGCGTCTACCTGGTGCAGGCGACGGGAGCCGATGCCAACGAGAAGTCAGGAAACAATGAAAATAACCAACACCAGTATCACCATTCGCATCACCATAGTAAGACTGTGACGATCGTGGCAGGTCCGCAGCGCAGCAACAGTCTGGACTATTTGAATTTCGAGGAAAAGAGACAGATCATAGCCTCTTCGTTATCGTTAAGCGATTTCCTCGCTCATGGACCCGCTGCTGCTGCTGCTGCGGCCAAGGAAGTCGCCGCCAATACTGTCATTGGTGAGTATTGAGAATTATTGAAGGTAGATCACGTTTCAAGTGTGATGAAGATTCTGTCCATAACGAGGCGAAATACTCGATTGTCTTGGCTGAGAATTTCATTATGTCTTTTGTTTTTATCGTTTCATCTCATTCCTTGCACATAAACCTTGTATTAACCTTATGTCATCAAAAGTCAGTGAAAATGACGGATAGAGAAATAGTAACCCATGTGGAAGAACCAAATCGTAACTGAACGTCGATAGAAGATTTTGTTGAAAATATTGATCGAGCTCGAAACAGTTCAAAGTGTTTTTAATTTTTATATGAGAAAGTTTGAAATTTTTCAAGGGGGGTTAATTATTAATATAATAATAATAGTAATAATTAAAATAATTATATTAATTATTGATTATTATTACATATTATTATAGAAATAGTATAAAATATGAATATTGTAAAATTAATTTGTTATACTTGTTGCGGAAACTAAATTTGCTCTTATGGTAATTACAACATGCCCTTAATGTTTATGAATTACTTGAGAAAGAAAATTGAATTAGCGTATTCAACAGTGTCGAAATTAATTCTACAATATTCGGCAACAGGCCAATACGCTAATTCAAATTTGTTTCTCAAGTAATTAATAAAAATTAAATTAATGTATAAGTATAACAAATTAATTTTATAACTTTCGTATTTTATATTATTTCTATAATCAAAGATAACTTTTTAAACATATGAGTCTCTTTTTGCTTTGCGTATTCGACTAAAAATGATGTCCTCAGTTAGATATTAGGATAAAAAAAATTTGATAGCTTAGGTGGTAGTATGCGAGGCTTCCGATTTCGTACCCTGGGTTCGAATCCTAAGCCGGTACCAATTGGGAATGGAAACATCCATTCGCGCCAAAGGGGCGCTGCGGTACCATTTAAACATGGCCGCCGAAAGCATATGAATAATACGGAGCAGTATTAATAATTTAATTAAAAAAAGTGTTTAAGTTTATAAAATGGTCTTT
>CAJFCP010000369.1:9520-24223 GCA_904066005.1 Synergus itoensis
CAGGGTCTAGATTATGTTTGTGTTTAAATATAGTCTGTACTCTGTTGAGGCCCCGCATACCGTCTCAGATAAGCTACGAGCCTATCTTCAAGTCAAGTTTATTCACCTTTTTAATTTTAATGCATTCTAATGAAACTACTGACAAAAGGGTCAATCTGATTTTATAATTGAAATTTTACATAATATTTCTGCTGAAACTCTTGACTTCTCTGACTTCTATTTTCTGTCCTGGGGATGAAAGTTTCGGATTGAAATTAATTCCGAACCAATCCGAAATTTTCCGAATCATTCCGAAATTTTTATCCCAACCATCGGATTTCATTTCGGTCTAATCCGAAAGGAGTTTTCAATCCGAATTAATCCGAGGCCCATTCAAAATCAATCCGAAATTTTAATCCGAATAAATCCATTCAATTCCAATTAATTGGAATTAATACGATTAAATCCGGTCAATCCGAATGTACCCAAATTTTTCGGAATCAATCGGATTTATTCAGATAGATCGAATTCACTCGGGTTGACCTGATTCATTAGGATTCAAGCTTCGGATTGCCCGGATTTATTCGGATTAAAAGCTCGGATTCATTCTGATTAATTCGGATTGACCGGTTCCATCAGGATACATTCCAATTAAAAGTTTGAGTTGATTTTGAATGGGCCTTGGATTAATTGGGATTGAAAACTTCCTTCGGATTAGACTGAAATGAAACCTTTTGGTTCGGATACAAATTTCAGAATGATTCGGAAAATTTCGGATTTATTTTGAATAAATTACAATTGACTATTTTCGTAAAATTGACTATTATCGTAATTTCGATGTACTTTCATCTTCTTGAGTCCCACCAAGAACAAAAGTCGGTAATTCATGAGGATCAACTAAATCTCTAAAAAATTTCGTTAAAAAACAATTGACTTGAATCTTTCGAAAAAGCGAAATTGATTTTTTGTAGTTTACGCAGGCTATTTCGTCATGCAGAAATAATAAGCAGTTTCTTGGCGTATTCTCTTCTAGAACCTGTGGGCAGTAGTCCTCCTCGCTTGCCTCCTAGATCAAAATTTGATGCAATGATGAAAGCACAAGGAGATGCGGTGACGTTGTTAGCAGAGGCGCAGTCCAGTCCACCTCCTCTTCACAGGTGAGGGACTAGCGCTACGAAAAATTCCTCATTTTCCTCGCTCTGTGTACACTCAATAATCTGTACACTTTTTACAATCTATACAATCTCCACATTGTAAAAACTGCCAAGACATACAACTGCAATTGCGACTGCTCAGAGAATTCCTGAAGCTCTTGATTAGAAAGGAGACTATATTTTTCTACTCCTGGCTAGATATATATGTCAGGGGCGTAGCAACGGAATTTTTCGTGGGGGGGCAAACTCGAATGACAAAAAGTCATCATATACATATCCTATCTTAAAAAAGTGGTGTCACGAAATGTCTCGAAAATCTTGCAGACATTATTGTTGCAAACCTGATTAGCTTTTGAATTACTTGAAGATGAAAGAAGAAAAACAAACTAATGGCGCAAAAAAATTTCAGGAAAACCTTCGAAATACCTTAAAATTCGTTAAGATTTCTTAAAACTCCCAAAAACCTCTTGCAATCCCTTAAAAATATACAGAAACGATTAAAATCATAAATATCTTGATATCCAAGTTAAAACTCGCAAAAAGCTCTACAAATTCCTAAAAACCTCTTGGAATTTCTCAACATTTATAATTTCTTAAAATCGTTAGAAATCTTATCAAATTCCATGAAATCCTTAAAAATTCTACAAAATCTTTTAAAAATTAGAGAAATCAATAAAATGACCCGACAAACTTTAAAATCCTTTAAACCTATAAAATATTCTAAAACTCATAAAACTCTCTTGAAATCTTTTAAAATTCGTGAAAACTTCTTAAAATTCCCAGAAACTGCTTGAAGTTCTTTAAATTATACCATAACATTTAAAGTCCCTTGACGTCCTTTAATATCTATTAAAATTATTAGAAATCTTATAAAATTTCACAGAACTATTTAAAATTCCATTAAAATATTTTTAAAATTATTAAAATCTCTAGACTTCCTCTAAGATTCCTAAAAATTATATTACAATGTTTAAAATTCCTTAAAATCTCTTAAAATTCCTCGAAACTTCATAAAATCCCTTAAATTCTCTTAAAACACTCAGAAACCTTTTCAAATCACTTAAAATTTAATGAAAACCTTCGAAATTGCTTAAAATTCGTTAAGATTTCTTAAAACTCCTATTGCAATCCCTTAAAAATCCACAAAAACCATTAAAATTATAAATCTCTTGAAATCCAAGTTAAAATTAGCAAAAATCTCTATAAATTCATAAAAAAAAACTCTTGGAAATTCTTAACATTTAGAATTTCTTAAAATCCTTATAAATCTTATCAAATTTCATGAAATCCTTAAAAATTGTACAAAATCTTTCAATAATTAGAACAATCTCATAAAATCCCTTAAAATTTTACAACAAGCATCGAAATGCTTTTAAATTCTACACATTTTTTTAAAAATCATATATGTATAGAAATTCTTTTGAAATCCCTCAATAAAATTACCTTAAAATTCCCAGAAACTTCTTAAAATTCTTAAAATTCTATGATAACATTTAAAGTCATTTTACGTCATTTAAAATCCATTAAAATTATTAGAAATCTCGTTACATTCCATGAAATCCTGAAAATTCTATAAAATCCTTTAAAAATCAGAAAATCCGTTAAAATTATTAAAATCTCTTGACTTCTTGTAAAATTCCTGGCAATTTTATTATAGCATTTAAAATTTCTTAAAGTCCCTTAAAATTCTCTGAAACCTTTTGAAATCTCTTAAAATTCCTTGAAACTCGTAAAAATCACTTGAAAATGGTCAAAATCCATTAAAATTCCTAGAAACCTCTTGAAATATTTCTCTAAAAAAAGTGATGTAACGAAATGTCCCTAAAATTTCGGATACATTGTTGTTTCAAACATAATCTCTAAATTTGAATCAGCAAAATTTCATTGTTTTTTTCATGACTTGAAGTTGTAAGAAATTAAATAAATATTTGGTTTGCTAGTATATATTATATATAAATGCATTTTTATTTAAGCATCACAAACATCTTAGTTATTTTAACAACTATCACTTGTTTTTCAGTGGGGGGCAAAATGACTATATTGCCCCTCCGTCCAAATTTACGGGGGGGCAGCTGCCCCTCCTGCCCCGCCGGTTGCTACGCCACTGATATATGTATATGTATATGTAGGCAATTTTTTTGTAAAAGCGGCAAAAATTCCACCATTTTTTATTATTTTTTTTATAATATATATTTTTAAAAAAGATTTGTTCATATAAATGTAATATCCTATAAGTTTTATGTGGGACAACAAATTTATATGGTCGAAAGAATTTCTTTTATGAAATTTGAATTCTTTTATTTTTCTCTGAAATGGGGATATAAAAAGATATCACAAATAAGTATAACTTTTTGTAAAGTTTTTTTTAACTATGCAAACTATTTTCTTAATATTCTTTCATGCCTGTGGTTGTTTGCGAGAAAAATACGAAAATTTGTATGAAAAACAATTCTCCTCACCACAATAGTATATTACATACCTAGGCCAGTAAAATAAGAAATGTCTCAGATCACATGTAATTGTCGACCGAGGCGAAGCCGAGGTTGACAAAAATGTGATCTGAGGCTTTCTTTTTTACTGGCCTAGGTGTGTATACTATTTTTCTGCTCGACGACGCCAGAAATCGGCAACTTCGGTTAGCGCAGCGGCCGGGAAGTTGACGCTTTCTGGCCGGAGGGCAGAAAAAGTTATTTAGCTCGAATAAAATTCACAAGATGTCTTCCCGATGATAGTACAAATTCAACATGAATTAGCAAAAAATATAAGTGTGGATTTTTTGAGAAAATTGACTATAAACACTTTCAGTAAAACCGCCGTCATTTTTTTAGTTTTTAATATTTTGTCAATTTTCTATTGGATTTCGAAAGAAGGCGATAAACACTATCAGAATCTAAGAAGAAATTTTGAAACTTCATGAGTCCATTGAAAAATCTTAAAACTTTTCATGAAGTCTTTTAATCTGAAATTTATAGATACAATATTAAACACTTTATTTTTGATTTGTGCAATTCAAGGATTTAATTAATAATAATACATAGAAATTCCTTTAAAACCTTTACATTTTTTTCGAATCCCTTAAAATTATTTATAATTCCATAAAAACTGTTGAAATTCTTCAGAACCTCAAGAAATATTTCGAAATTTCATATGAAATGCCTTAAAAACTTAAAAACCAGTTGCAATCCCTTAAAATCTTTAAATTTACATACTTTACATTTTTTTTTCGAATCCCTTGAAATCTTTTAAAATTCCTTAAAAACTGTTGGAATTCTTTGAAACCTTTCAACATTTTTATTATTTACAAATTATTTTTCAACTTTAGGTACAGAAATTATTATTGAATCCTTTGAAAAACTTTTGAAATAAATACTATGAAATCGTTAAAAATTGGTAAAAATCACATCACTTGAAATTCCATACAATTATTTGAAGTCCCTTGATATTTCTCAAAATTCAATGTGATTTCTTGAAATTGCTTCAAATCCATAAAAACTCTACAAAATTTCATTTAATATTTAAAATCATATAAAATCCTTTGAAATTTCTTAAACTTCCTGAAAATTAAAACAAATATCCTGAAATTCCTTAAAATCACTTGAAATCCCATGAAATTTTTTGATAATCATTAAAGTCTTTTGCATGGCTTTTAAAAGTCCTTAAAATATTTAAATAATCCTTTAAACTATCTTGAAATCTAGAAAATTTTCGTTTCTGTATCATTATATTATTATTAATTCAATCCTGATCACTTTTAATGTATGGTTTTAACTTTTAATCAAAGGTTATTCTTTCTATCATCATTTGCAAATTGCTCAAAGAACTCCGAATCAAAATTTTAGCCCTTTTTAAATCTCTAATTATAGGACACTTAATAGCAGGGTTTAAATGGGGCTAAAATTTCATCTCGAGGCTCCGTAAACTGAAATACTGTAATCTCTTTATCCATATTTGAAATAGCATTAGTGTAGACTGTAGAATTTACAAGCTTAGCATACAAAGGACAAACCAAACAACATGTTTCTTTAAAAATTTTTTTCCGGTTCAGAAAGGTATTAAAGTTTCTTCAGAATTCTCTTCACAGTTATGTCACTGTATAAATATTTTAAAGGGAAGGGGGACTAATATGTGCACGAAATTAATATTACATGTTGGTTCTCAAATTTTCTTACTCGTCTCTTATTGTTCGTCTACTGAAATGAAAATTTCGTAAAGCTTATTATGTCGGCATTGATATTCATGCCTTCAAAATATTCTAGATTCCTTTACTTATAAATCTTATCTTTATTTATTTATATTTGGCACTTATTTACTTAAATTGTTCATAACAGTCACAATTCTTATATTTTAACAATTACAATTAAATGTATACTTTTTTTTAAATTTAGTCACAAAAATTGTTTATAAGAATGATTTTTGTTAATTTTTTATGATTTTCTGTGACTCACAGTTACTTTGACCATTTTAAATCAGTATTATCAAAAAAATTTCCACTTAAACAAAAATTACAAATCTGACGTACTTACAGCCCTTATAAATTTAAAGAGCCTCTAATTTTTTCTACATTGCAAATCGGATTATAAAATTGTAGGCTGTAGACTTTTTTTAAACGGAAATAGTGCATTTCGTACCACTTATTGCACTACCATTGAATCTGATCATTTTGAATTTTTTCTGTCCACTCTACTAATCACACTGAAAAAGATATTGTTTAACGTTTGTTAAACTTGAATTGGATCGATTACACAGCCCCACAAAAACAAATTTCTACTACTCGAGCTAAACCACCATACCTATTCCTTTTTGAGATCACTGAGTCCAAATCCGGGGTCAGTTTGACCCCATCAGGTCAGTATCAAAGTCAAGTGAAGGTCAAACTGAAAAAAAATCATTTGGGGTCGCTAAATCCGAATCCGGAATCATTTTTACCCCATAAGGTCAGGATCAAGTTCATGTCAAGGTCATTTTCACCCCATCATCTGATGGAGTGAGACGACCCCCATATTCGGATTTAGCGATCCCAAAAAAGTCTTAAAATAGTGGTTGACGACGATTTTATGATTTTTTTTAATTTTGACCTTGATTTGACCTTAATTCTTACCGGATGGGTTCAAACTGACCCCGGATTCGGATTCAGTGACCTCAGAAACGTATAGATATAGTGGTTTAACTTGGATAAAAGTTTTTTTTGTGGGGCTGTGTTATACGTATTCTTACAGTTAATGTATTTTTTCAAACTGTAGTTGGAAGATTTTGGCAATTTGAACGTATTTGAAAACGACACCTTGCGCACATAAATTACTGAAAATTCTTTAAACCCTCGTCTTCAATATCTACTGGATATCTCCTGGGCTTCATAGTTTATTTCTCCCGACATTACAGAGCCTCGGGTTGGCGTTCCCCCAAACGTTCGTGACAAGGACAGCAATGGTATGAGGAAGTCGATCACTGAAAAAGGAACCGTTGGTTTAACATGTCCGGTGCAAGGTTTTCCAGCACCCGAATCCAGGTACGGCGAAGAGCAAAAAAATCCCATTCAATGAATTACGAGAAAAATTAAAACTTCCACCTGCTTAAGCATCCTTAATTATTTATTAGGGTGGTCCAAAAAATTTAAATTAAAAAAATTGAAGGTGTTCTCGAAATTTTTTTTTTTTTAAGAAAAAATGATGTAGTATAAAGATCTAGAATCAAAAATTTTCCTAAAAATATAATTTCAGTGTTGAATTCGCGGTAAAAATGTTAAAATTTCCCTTAGAAGAAGTTTAACATATACTTGATGACAACAGTTGATGATTAAATAAAAACAAGTTTTCATTGCTTTTAGATTTTAAAAAACTCTCGTTCGTATCAAACTTCATGGCAGCGGTGGGATCTTTTTACCCTAAAGCAGTAAAAATTGAAAGATGTTTTCATCCTTTGGTTTTCATCCTTCTTTGGGATGCACCGTAGGGTGAAAAGATCCCACCGCTGTCACCAAGTTTGTAAAAATTTCCGCTGGAAGAAGTTTAACAAACTTGTTGACAACAACTGATGATTAAATAAAAACAATTTTTTATTGTTTTTAGATTTTAAAAAAACCATCGTTCGTAAAAAAATCTGCCCGCTTCGCGGGCACATTCTCATCGCGCGCTTCGCGCGCGGCTCGCTTCGCTCGCAAAAATGAGCGCGCCTACGGCGCGCGGGGGGTCGAATATAGTTCGATCGTCGCGCTTCGCGCTCCGATAATATTTACACGTCGCGCTTCGCGCTCCGTGTTGCGCGCTTCGCGCGCTTGTGCCCTGCAGGAGGCTTGCACTTTACAGGACGCTCGTACCTACATGTTTTTTTTTTTAAATTACTTTAAATTTAAATTTAATTAAATTAAATTTAAATGAAATTAAATTAAAGCATTGAATGTAAAAGAAAACTAATTTACTTAAGGTTCTATCGACCTTAAGGAGCACATTCTCATCAGGGCACTCGCGCTTCGCGCTCGATATTTTATTTAAACCTCGCGCTCGGCTCTGTTTAACAATATTTTTCATGATTAAAACGAAAACTACTCATCCTATTGAAAAGTGGCCAAAAGATAACTTGTAGATCTTTCTAAGACCAATAATTATGTTTCTTATCATTTTCTCTGCATCTCGCGTCATTTGGCTCAAAATTTGAATTTTCGATTTTTTAAGGAAATTCAAAAAGTTGTTATGCCTATCCTATAGGGCGTTCAAAAAGAAACATTTTTCATCTTTAGACTTTTTTTCATACCGTGCGTTGTTTGGCTTCTAATTTAAGTTTTCTTTCATTTTTTTGGATTTTCAAAATGTTATAAGTCTTTCAATTTTTTTTTTATCCAAAAAAGTCATTAAGAAAAATTGTTCGACTTTTTGAGTACTACGAATATCCGTCATTAGAATTTTTAAATTAAAAAAAAAAGTGGTATCAAAAATTTTCAAAATGCTCCAACTTTTTGAATTTTTATCCAAAATGGCTGGCCAACGAACTTGACCTTCATTTTAGGACACTCAAAGAGTATACCAAAGGCCAATCCAATCGGTCAATTCTTTCGAAAGTTATCGTGCTCACAAACTAAAAATCTACAGACAGACACACAGACAGACAGACACACAGACAGACAGACACATTCGTAAAAACATGTTTTTCGGGTTCAGGGGGTCCCAAAACGTGGACATTTGACAAAAACTGGGGGGGTCAAATTTTACACAAATCTAATACCTTCTCTGATGAGAATGTAAAAAAATTCAAAAAAGTAATCCTTTCGATATTTTTCTGTAAAGTCAAAAATAAAGAAGTTATTAAGCTATAAAAGCTTTAAAATCGACTAGGGAAAACCAAGAATTGTTGGATTTAGCTCAGATTTATACTACATAATTTTTTCTTCAAAAAGAACAAATATTTTGGAGAGCACCTTCAAGTTTTCGCACTTTATGC
Organism: Synergus itoensis; assembly: GCA_904066005.1. Classification (NCBI taxonomy): domain Eukaryota; kingdom Metazoa; phylum Arthropoda; class Insecta; order Hymenoptera; family Cynipidae; genus Synergus; species Synergus itoensis. Next base: position 18,085 of record CAJFCP010000369.1, read on the forward strand.
TTTTGCTGTTATTTATGGACCACCCTATTATTTATATCTGTCTCTTGAAACGAATATTTTCTTCTTATTCTTTTATTCGGTTTGATCGACTTTCTCTGCTATTTTCGTTTGTCAAAAAGGTGTCAGGAAAGCTTATTTTGATTTTATTAGGGGAAGAATGGGGTAGGTACTTCCGAAAAAGTCATCCAATTAATAATAGTGATTTGATACTTGGTTCGGGGGTTCTTTTTACATCTCACTCTTATTACTGGGAGTTTTCAGTATGTTACCATAAATTTCTCAAAAGTTCATTTACAAAATTTCTGTAAATTAATTAATTAAATTCTGTAAATTTTTACCCCTTATCTTAAGATCATTTATGATATTTCCATAATTTATCAGTAAAATACATTCAAATACCTCAAATTTCTATAAATGTCCTGAAATAATTGGAATTTTTCAAAACGTATTCTTAATAATTTATAATAACTTACCGGTAAATTAAAAATTTAATTTTTAAGAAATTGACGGTAAATTTCCAAATTGTACCTAGTTATGGTAAAATTTCTAAAAATTTTGAAAATCTTTGATATCATTGGTATTTTACCGGAATTATAGGGTACTTTACGATAACTGTGGTATGTTGTGACCAAAAATCAGGAAATTTATGGTAACATTATCGGGAAGTTACGTTAAATTATCATAAATTTCCCAAAAATTAAATTACAAAATTTCTGTAAATTTTTTAAAGTTCCCGTAAATTATCGCAAATTATTCAAAAGTTTAAGTATTGTCGAGAATTTTTGGAAATTTTCGTAACTTAGAGATCATTTTCAAATTGAAGTTTTTAAAATTCGCGGTAATTTATGATGTTTTATCGATAATTTTGAAATTGAACTTTTGGAAAGTTCACGATAACTTAACATCAATTTCTGTAAATTCTTAGTAAATTACCGAAAGATTGGAAATTGAGCTTCTGATTAATTTCTGGTAACTTACAGCTAAGTTAAGTATCAATTCAATATTCTTGAATGACCTCTTCGAAGTATATCCGAAAAATACAAAGTTTTCTTAAGGCCATGTTTTATTTAACCGATCCCTACCTTACCGTCACTTTTTTTTTCTTCATCGTTACTTTAAAAATTAAGATATGAAATTGAAAATTTCTAAAATTCAAGTTAAAATATTAGGGTTCATTTACATTTTACCTGGTCCTAAATATTTACATTTATAAAAAAAAAAGTATTTTGATTTTTTTTTTAATTGTAACAAAAATTTAGGACCAGATAAACGAAGCTTAGCATATTTTCTTTAATTTGAGAAATCTTCAATTTGATATTTCAATAAATTTAGAAGTAACGTTGCAGCCAAAAGAAATGTGGGCAAGGTAGGGATCGGATAAGTAATAAATAGTTAAATACATGATCTTTTAAAAGACTTTGATTTAAAAGACTGCATTTCCTTGAAAACTGATTTTATTTGAAAATGGTTTGTCGGTTTGTTCGAAATTAATTTACAGAGCCCACTGGCAATGTGGCTCCACGCATTGCTGGCGAACGTTACCAAGGTGGAAAGTTAGTATCAGTGTGGCTGACGGGGGTGGTATCATTGAATTGCGAAATCCAGGGGTCTCCCGTCCCATTCACAAGGTACGTGTGCAACAGAAGTAGAAGTGAGCGTGAGATTTCACCCTTTTTCAGAGAGTGTCAACAATCTGGCTCCTCGAACTTCTACGAAAAAGTTCGAAGGGTGGGAAGTCGTTCAGGCTTTTGAAGGGCGAGCTACCGCGTTAATTCATACTTTTCAGGGATCACCTGCACCGTTTGCAAGGTACAGTTTTCAGCGTCTGTGACTTTACTATTTTTAAGCCTCGAGTCGTTAACCTTTTTCCACTAAAGACCTGAAGAACATTTTTTGTCTATTCTTTTTTATATTATAAAAAAACATCGATCGCCACCGCTGCTACTCTTTTAAAAATCGAGACTACTCTAAACAAAAACGTTGTCCCTTATTGAGACTACTATAACCAAAAACGCTTACTCTTATTTTGAGACCATATCTATGTTTTTGGAAAAGATAATGTAATATTGTACTATATGTATGGTATTCTACTTAGCAGTGATCCATTTTCAGACAAGCCTTTATATTTTTGTTGAAAGGATAATACAATACTAAATACATATATCCTTAAGGCCATGTAAGATTTACCCGATCCCTACCTTACCGACATTTCTTTCTTTGCAACCTTATTTGTACATTTATTGAAATATCAAACTGAAAATTTCTAAAATTAAAGAAAATATGCTAAGGTATGTTTATCTGGTCTTAACTTTTTGTAAAAATAAAAACAAAACATTTTTTTTATAAATGTCAATATTTACGATCAGATAAACGTACCTTAATGCTTTAGCTTCAATTTTAGAAATTTTCAATTTAATATCTCAATAAATGTAGAAGTAAGGTTGCAGAGAAAAAAATTTCGGTAAGGTAGGGATCGGGTAAGTCTTACCTGGCCTTAAATATACTATCCTAGCCAAAAACACTGACTCATAGTGGAACATCACTTAATTTTTTTTTGTAAAGATTAGTAAAATACATTTTTAAATATACTACCATATGGTGAATCCCATGTATATTTTTGGAAAGAATAATACAATGTATGTGTAAATATACTACCCAAGACGAAAATATTGTCTTATTTCGAGACCTTTATGTTGTCGGAAAAGATAGTACAATATTATTTATAGATATTGTTAATATAGATTGACTAATTTTTTCGAAATAAACTGAACAAATCGAATTGTTCGAAATAATTACAAACGTTACACGAGTTATGAAAAATCAATTTAATCCCTTCCTTAAAATAAAATTATCAACATTTCAATGTAGATTCAATCCTGGAAAATTGTTCTGGATTAAAGTGTTGAACATTTAACTCAAATTCACAACGCTTTCAATTCAAAGCAATACCATTTTTGATCACTTTCGAAATCATTTTAATTCATTTCAATACACACCTTTCGAATCATTTCGGAATTTGTGTCCGAACCAGTTACATACATTATGATCTAATCCGAAAGAAGTTTTCAATCCGAGTTAATTCGAGGTCAATTCAAAATCAATCCGAATTAATCAGAATTAATCTGAATAAATCCGGTCAATCCGAATTTATTCGAATTTTTCGGAATCATTAAGATTGATTCGGATAGACCGGATTCATTTGGATCCATTCAGAATAAAAATTCTATTTGACCGGATTCATTCGGATTACAAGTTCGGATTTATTTTTAATGGGCCTCGGATTAATTCGGATTGAAAACTTCCTTCGGATTAGTTCGCGGATTGAAACTATTTGGTTCGGATAATAATTCCGAAATGATTCGGAAAATTTCAGATCGATTCAGAATGAATTTTAATTAATTTTAATTCGCAGCTTTCGCTAGGGTTGACATCAGTCAATGTTTTTGACTAGGGTAGTATATTTAGGGATGTATTTGATTTAAAAAAAAACAGATAGGTTTGCTTTGCACAATGTACATGGATCAATATATTTGTTTAGTGTAATCTCGAAATAGATTAATGTTTTTGGCTAGGGGTTATATTGTACAGTCTTTTCAAAACAGATAGGGAGGATCTGAATATCGATCAATGTTTTTGGTTGTGATAATAAGTTTAGTAAGATATTATACTCTTTTCCAAAAACTTTTTTTTAATCTGCATACTAATTAGTACGCAAAATTACTAATTATTACTCCTCATAGTAAGTATTAATCTACTAAAAGTATACAAGATGATTGAAATTAATTTTGCGTCGGAAGAAGATCAAAGGAAAAAAACTTTTCCTAAAATAATCCTGTATATCCAAATATTTTTCATCTGCTTGGGGATTTTACTGCATGAAATATTTTGACTGTTTTTCACTTTAGTTTGCATTTTTTTCGGTTTGCTTTTGCTTGCTTGCTTTCTTATTTCATTATATGCACGATCACTACCTAGAGGAAACTCAATATTGGATTCGAAAAATTTAAGGTAAGTACCCTTTACGAACAGTAAAAGGGTATCAAAGTATCAAAGTACATATTAATAATTTAGAATTTTAAATCACATAAGGCTTTTTCAGAAGAACTAAGTATTGAGTTTTTTTTTATTTATTCATATTATATAATCATAATAATATTCCATTTGAAAAGGAAGGACTTTAACAATTTTTTGATTTCACACAATTACTTTTTATTTTTAATAGTATGTATTATATTATTATATTAAACAACTTAGGTTGTTTAAAACATTTTTCTTGTTATTTATAATAAGCTAGAATAATTAATAAACAAAATTCATACCTACGCAATCTTGGGACTTCAAAAAAATATTTTCTACTACTATCTTGAGTTTACAAGAGATTTAATATGTATTTTATTCAAGCCTTCTTTTTTTTGTAAGAACATTTTTATCAAAAATGTTTTTAAACTTTCGAAGGGTTTTTAAAAATTTACAAGAAGAATTTAAAAGATTTAAAGAACTTTCGAAATATTTTTAGAGGTTTCATAAGATTTCTTCAAAAATATCTTAAAAGATTTCAAGAGATTTCCAAAAGACTACAAATCATTTCAAAAAACTTAAAAATATTCTTAGGTTACAATATGTTCATACGTTGGATGAATCACAAGAGGATTTTTTTTTTATTCGCATTTTTGCTTATGAATATTTGTGACTGATTTTTTTTGTGTAAGCAATAAGATGAGTTCTAAAATCGGTTTCGAGAAAGACGGCTTTTAAAATATTTCAACAGCCTTCGTAGCTCACCAATAGTAACGTTCTGGGGTTATATTCATAAGTTTCCAAGTTCAAATCCGGCTTCCGTCACTTTTTTAATTATTTAAAAATAAGTTTCTGTTCATTTATTTGAATGCTTATTAATTAAATTTTCTTTTGAAATAAATGAAAGATATGAAAATTAATAAATATTTGAGACAAAATCGTTTTGATGAAAAACCAAAATCTCGAATGTGAAAAAAATACCGAAAAAAATAATTCCCGAAAATTCAAATTCTTGAAAAATGCAAATCCTTGAAATTTCAAGTTTGCGAATAAAATTAACATTACCGAAAATGTTTTTTAACGAAAGTATAAATTTACCACAATTTCAAATTCCGAAAGTTTCAATTTCCCGAAAATATAAAATACCCGAATTTTAAGTTCCTGAAAATTCAAATTCCCGAAAATAAAAAATATTTTTTTTAAAATGATACAATTTTTTCTCAAAATTTCTTTTTAAAACTTTTGTTAAAAAATTTCTCCAAAGCTTTTGTTTAAAATTTTTGTCCACAATTTCTATTCAAAATTAAAAAAAAAAAGTGGAGCCACAATTAATAAAATTGTTTAAAAGAAATTTTGAAAACAAATTATAAACAAAATTTTGAAGAAATTTTAAACGTTTTTTTTTTTTGTTTGTTTGTTTGAAATTTTAACTTTCGGAAGTTTGAAATTTTCGGGAATTTGAATTTTCCGGAAATATTTTTTCGGTACTTTTTAAAATTTTTTATTTTGGTTTTTATTATTTGGTTTTTAATAATGATTCGTATAATTTATTTCAATAAATTAGGGCAGCAAAATTTGATTCCTTAACATTTTGACTATGAAAACAGATTGTTTTATATGAACTCACATGAAGCGCTGGAAAATACTTAAAACCGCTTTTATCAAAACTGGCTAAAGAACTCTTCTTATCATTGTAAAAATAATATTCTTAGTAGCGAATTTTTACTAAAAAAAAGTTCGAATCGAAAATTTTTACGTCCCGCCATTTCACTACTGGTAACAAATATATAAACGTACAAATTTTCTGATCGAAAGCCTATTTAAATGAATTTGAATTCAATTCAAAAAAACCTTTTAAACCTTTTATCCGCAGTAGGTACACCTTCTTTCAAATACTTTTCTACAATAAAAAAAAAAATAAAAAAAAAATAATAAAAGAAATGAAAAATGTATTACAAAAGTTGTTCTGATATAATTTGTAGAGAATTAAATTACCTTTAAAATGAACCCCATGCCAGAACTTTAAAAAATATCTATTAGTTACCGAGATAAAGCGCATATTAGTGAAGCCAGAGGCGCATGAATATTCCCCAAATTTCAATTGACATAAATTTCATTTCAC
>CAJFCP010000369.1:33775-58055 GCA_904066005.1 Synergus itoensis
ACTTTTTACTGATTTACAGTGGAAGCCTAGAGACTGTCGGAAACAGTGAAATTTTACTGTGAATCAGTGAGTTTTTACTGTTTCAAACTTAGGGAGTGTTAAACCTTAGCGTATTTTTATTATGTATCATTACACGCTCCAGGTAAACAAGTACAATTAATGTTTTTTCGTAGTTTGTGATTACACGTCCCTTCATCACACGTTCCAGAATGTAAAGTCAGAGATGGAACACAAATAAATTAGCCTTGCGCCTCATGATTTTTCAATAAAAAAAAGCATCTTATTAACATTATTTTATTCTGAAATACTTGAAAATGTTAAGGAGTGAAATATCTAATCCATTTTGTCATGGAGAAGTTCGAAAGGTAAAGATTATTAATAACTTTATTAATAATTAATCACAGCTCCATGAGCTGTGATTCGGTCCTGAGTCGGTTTTGAAAACGTGTATTTCAGTGTATTTTTTTTAATGAAGACTGTTTATTTGGTAAGTTTATTAATTCATTATGTCATTAGAAGAAAATATATTACGTAAATATTTTATAGTTTTTAGCCATCTTTAAAACTTCGAAAAAATTACATATAACGTTCAAAATGAGTTTTATTCTTCTTAATACGTCATTTTATAGGTTATATATGAATTTTGCAAAACTGTTTAAAAAAATTGAAAAAAAACTTTTTTAAGCTCAAATATTTCAATAATTGCTTATCCTAGAACTAATGAATAGGTTTGATACAAATAAAAAACCTATTTCAGAATATTTTTCCAAAAAAAGTTGCCCTTATCAAAAGTGCCCTGTTTCTGAAGAATCACCCATATGTATTTATTTAAAAAAAAATTTTGTAAGGAAAATCCCTCTTTTTTAATTTTTGGTACTTGCTGTGATCCCTGCTATCCTGGATTAATTTATTCAGGGATCCTCATGAAGAAAATTTACATAATTATTTCTTCAAAAGTACATTCGCGCCTCTTTACGTTTCTATATTGAAGAGACAAACGCGTCGAATATTCACTCAACTCTGGATTTAACCGCTCTCAATATACTGAGTTCCTAAAATTTTCGCCATTGGTGTTCGGTGATAGGGTGGGTTCAAGAGGCCGAGAGGGAGGCACTGTGAGCTCAGCGGAGTTACGAATCGTAACCGCAAAGTGGGCGGCAGTGCCCTAATGAATTTTTTTAAGTTTTGCTTGAAGTTTGAATTATCATATTAGAAAGAAATTTTTTTAACTGAAAAAAAAAAAAAAAAACATTTTCTACTCATGACAAAAATCAAACAAAAGTTATTCATACTGGCCTGATTGTTTATGTTGGGAGACTCTTGCTAGATTGTCAAGGCCTTTACAGGCAATGCCCGAAACCGACGCTATATCGAGACTTGAGTGTATTGAGCTTCGCTTTCCTTAGTGCTACCCACGATAGAAAGATTCGCGTTCACGAAGGTGCCAATGAACGCCGGTGAGTTTGCGAATCTGCAATGCGCCGTACCTTCCGGAGACTTACCACTGAAGATACGTTGGACATATCCTGGACAAGAAATGGGTGGTGCTTCGGGAGTGCTTGCAAGGAAGGTAGCGGACCGCATTAGCATGCTCATGATTCCTGTGATAGAAGCCAGGCACGCTGGAGAATACATTTGCACTTCTGAAAATGCGGCAGGAACAGCATCTGAGTCTACGCTGCTCACTGTCAATGGTTTGCAGTTCTTATCCATTGGGCGACTATGAGTGCAGTTTGTTTTACATAATTCCCATTGTTAATTTATTTTTTACCTTGACTTTATTTCTCTTTTCCTTGAGAAACGTCTTCAAAAACATAAACTCTTCCATGTCAATTCGTTGATAGTTACCAACATTATTTATTCCTTTTCAAAGGTGCCTCTTTTTGAACGCAAATATCCATAGTAGAGAGAGCCATTTGGAGAATATTTGATACATTAGAGCTTCTAAACTATGTTACTGGGTTAAAAATAACTTTTCTTTTATTTGGACTTTCTTTATATTTTCAACCCTTTTGAACCGGTGCTGATCCTCCAATCGACTCAAAATGATCTTCTCTCCTAATCCACCATATTTTTACGATTTTCAAGTATCATTGAATAGTGTTCAATAGCGTTTTTCAACCGATTTCAATTGAGCCATTTCATATTTGCAAATAAAATTTGGGTCTATGAAAATCAGTTTGAAGGTTGTACAAGCTTAAGTACAACTAAAACAAAAATATGCTCTTAAATCTTAAAAAATATCCTCTTGCTGACAGTCGGCCCGCAACTTTTACCGATTGCCTTCAATACTGAAACAACAAATGAAGGAGACTCTGTGTCCGTGGCTTGTTCGGTTTCAAAAGGTGACATGCCTATGGATATTTCTTGGGCTTTTAATTCAATTCCGATCGATTCATCAAAAGACTCGAGGATTACAATAAACAGAATCAACAAGCACCTGAGTACTTTAAGTATCGACGGAACTTTGGCCAGACACGCTGGAGAATATTCCTGTTCCGCTTCGAATCTCGCAGGATCTGTCAGCCATTCCACTACTCTTTCCGTCAATGGTATTTAATCTTTCACTCTATGTCTTTTATAGCAATATATGCATTCCCTCTCCTTATTTCTCCTGAATCTACGCTATGAACTTATGAAAATGAAATTATGAGACTCAATTCGACTCAGTCGACGCAAAACATAATATGCAGTGAAATGAATCAGACTTTTAATCAGATTTTTGCCAATCCGGGTCCGACATTTACGATCATGAATCTTTCTTCGTCACCGCCATACCAAATTTCAAATTAGATGTAACTCGTTCCTATATATGTATATTGTTCTCTGTCGACTATCAGTCGCTCCGCAGATACTGCCTTTCTCGTTTGGTAAAGAACCCGCCAACAGTGGGGATTTAGTATCAGTAACTTGTTCGGCGATAAAGGGAGACCTCCCACTAGATATTTCCTGGAGTTTTAACGGAACACCGATCGAGAGTCATCAAGAGGCGGATATAGTTGTTGCGAGCACAAACCGAAAAAACAGCGTTCTGACTATTGAGTCAGTGACGGCTAGACACGCCGGACAATACATCTGTATGGCGTCCAATCGTGCTGGTGCTGCTACTCATTCCACCGATTTATCCGTTAACGGTACATCGTTACGACTGATACTCACTTACGTATCCCTGTTTCAATCATCCCTTCTGCATTGACTTTTACCTTTCACTGACAACTTCCCTCTGCACATTGCCTAACTTTCTAGTCTTATTATTTTCTCGAATTATTTTACTTTATCTCACTCATCGCAAAAATTTGTGTTATGCAGTTGCACCACAAATTCTTCAGTTCTCATTTGGCGATGAACCTCTCAATTCAGGAGAGATGCTCTCTGTGACATGTACTATTGTCAAGGGTGACTTTCCCGTGAAATTAACTTGGTCGTTTAATGACCAACCTGTGTCACCAAACCACAGTGATATAAATATTGTGAGCGACCGACGAGTCAGTTTTTTAAGTATTGACAGCGTAGCAGCGAGGCATGCTGGGAATTATACATGCACAGTGACAAACGCCGCTGGATCAGATAGTCACGTTGCAGTCCTAAGGGTCAATGGTAGAGCATTCAATGATTTTTGTTTTCTTTAGGCCTTTATACATTCAAAAGTCTTTTTATATTGTGTCTGTAATTTATTGTCAAACCCGTAGACTACGAGTGATAAGAATGGCATGTGCCATTGTCAACTTCACCTCAAAACCTATTGACATACTATGATGAATTGAAGACAAGCTGACTATTTTTTTAATGCTTCGTCGCTTTTTAACGATTTTTATTTCCCTTTTCTACATTCGTCAACAGTTTCTTACAAGTAGTAATAATTAAGAAACAGTATTTTGTTATACATGACCATCCTTTTCCTGTATCTCATCAGCGATTAACTGAGTCTCTGGTTAAGACAGCTATCTTTTCCTGAGTTCGTAGTTTCCCCACGAATCGCTCCATTTGAAATGGCCGATAAGGCAGTAAATTGGGGAGATTCAGTTTCGGCTGTGTGCACCGTTGTCAACGGAGATACTCCTCTGGAAATAAGGTGGGCATTGAATAATGCATCTATCGGGATCAAACAAGCAGCTTTCAATGGCGATATGCATCCACCACTTTTAGTATCCACCACCAAGAGAAATAGTCTGCTAACCATTGATTCCGTCAATAAAGAACACGCTGGCGCTTACACGTGTATTGCTACGAATCAAGCAGGGACTACGAGCTATACTGCCCAACTTGAGGTCAACGGTACATATATCTTCACGAAAAAACAAAAATTGCTGAAATAAGAGTGTTACTCCATGTAGAAATAACAGGAATATTAAAATTACATAATTGATTTCTAAAAACTGAAGTTATTTGTTCTAAGCTCTACGTACAGTAACATTCTTCTTCCTACCTTGCAGCACTATTGTTTTTCGTGATGTATTGTACAGCAGCACATTAGCGCACTTTCCATCCAATTTCATCTGATACCATTCTCTCCAGTCATCAATTTTTCCTGCTTTCTCCCCGCATTGGCACTTTGTTTCCATTGTTGCCGATAATAATTTCTTTATAATCGCTAAATAGAAAATGATCTTGTTCGCAACAGTTACTCCTTAGGTCCCTAATACAAAACGTCTCTTGGGTGTAGAGAAATATACATATTGGACAATGTGTCAATAAATTTACGTCTAAAAAATAATTCTAGAAATAATAATTACGGCATTTTATTAGTAAGCAATACACTAAAATTTCCATTGATGTTCATTCGATTTATGTCCTCCTACTCTAAATCGATAATTTCTTCAGTTCATTTCAGCTCGCCAGAGTTCGCTTTCAACGTTTCGCGCGAAAAGTAATCAATCACGCGTCTTGCGTGAAGTACTGCGTGGAGCCCGCGTTGGAAATACTGATTCATACGGTCCTGAATGTTTACGTCTTGTAGATTTCAGGAAGCGTATCACGGCAACTATAATACATACCTTGTCCGAACAGGGATATGAATAGAGATTTTAGTGTATTTTTTATTGATAAATAATTTTATAAACAAAATCTCTTTTTGACCACCTTTAAACAGATACAAGTCATTTTTATAACAGAATCGATTCCAGATCTTTTGGAATTTAGCTCCTTTTAAATTAAAAAAATAAAAAATAAAATGTAAATCGGGTGGAAATTGTAAGCTCTATACTAACTTGTACAGAGAAATGATGTCTTGATTGTTTTTATTTTTTCACAAGTTGCGCCGCAGATAGCACCTTTCATTATCAGAGAGAAACCAGCAAACTGGGGTGACACAGTCACGGCGACTTGTACTATGATCAAAGGAGACCAACCTGTTGAAATTGAATGGTCTCTAAACGGAGTACCAATAACACACGATCATTCCGATATCTCAATAGTAACGACTAAAAGAGTCAGCCTATTGACAATTGACGTCGTTAAAGCGAATCATGCAGGAGAATATACTTGCAGTGTTAGTAATGCAGCTGGAGGAACAAGTTATTCCGCTCCTTTAATCGTAAATGGTATACATTGTTATCTTCTTTAAGAAGATTTTTGCTTGTAAATCTTTGAATATGTTAGATTCCATTAAATTTATCCACCTTCCAATCACGGAAATATCCAAAACTTTTTCACAAATTTTTTATTCTATGAAATACCAATTTCAGTTGAATTAGTCGATATGGGAAATCGTTTTCGAAAACTCAGGTATTATTCATGGCTTCGTGTGCAAGATAACATCAAAGTTCACATGCAGAGGAATAATTGCTTTATTTTTTGTTTAAGTCGCTCCGCAAATAGGTCCGTTTGCTATAAGTGATGGTCCTGCAAACTGGGGTGATACAATATCAACAGGTTGTTCAATAATCAAAGGCGATTTACCCGTGGAAATTATTTGGCTCTTTAATGGAGAGAGTGTTGGCTTACAAAATCCAGATGTACAGATAACATCGATAAATAAACACATGAGCGTGATCAGTATAGAATCTGTCGCAGCTAGGCATGCAGGGGAATATACGTGCGTGGCAAAAAACAAAGCAGGGAATGTCAGTCATTCGGCGATTTTGACAGTCAATGGTACCTAAATTCCTCTCAATTTCGTGCACGTTAATTCGAGTACAGTATTGCACATGTGTTTTAATAACGTTTTGATAACAATACTTTTACACTTTTGATAGATACAGAACTGCTATTTGTAGTCGCATCGAACATATCGGAGGATATCAAGCTTTGTATATTTCTATATTCCAAATTTCCCTTTCCATTAAATCCTACCTCTATCGCAAAATTGTCTCAAAAATTTATTGGATTTTTAGTTGCGCCACAGATTGTCCCCTTCACTTTTGGCAATGAACCCGTGAATTCGGGAGATGCGGTTTCCGCAACTTGTTCTGTTTCTAAGGGTGATCAACCGTTGGAACTGTCTTGGGCATTTAATGGAAATCTTCTGTCATCCCGAACCAAGTCGGGCGTAACATTGTCGTTAACCAAAAAACTCAGCGTGTTGGAAATTGATCCGATAAATGCTGGGCATGCGGGTGAATACACGTGCACTGCATCAAATGAAGCTGGAGCGACAAGTCATACTGTCACTCTTGCTGTAAATGGTAAAAGATCAATGAATGCTAGTGCATATTTTACTATCATTTGTTACAAATACAATGATCATTTCCCTATTCCAATCCTTTTGCTCCAACTGCATCTTCCACCATCTAAGGTGCTCCAGGACATTCGACGTCAAGTCCAATTTTGTCTTTACTTCATGTTTACAATTAACGGTAGCGTGTCAAACATTTGTCCTCGTATCTAGGTTCTCATTCCTCAAAGAAAACCTTTTATTTGCGAGATATTTTCATATAAAGGACTTTTCATTTCTTCTTGCGACTCTAAAGTGATTACATAATTCACTTTGGAGAATATGTCTTTCAATTCCAAGAGAACGTTTAGATTGGATTTTATATTTCTCATCGATTAATTGCAGTTGCTCCACAAATAGCCCCCTTTACAATTGGAGATGCACCCGCAAATTGGGGAGAACAAATTTCTGTGATGTGCAGTGTTTTGAAAGGAGATCGACCAATTGAAATAACATGGAGTTTAAACGGCGAACAGATAACCCTCGAGAGTCACCCTGACATAAAAATATCAAGAACCGGAAAAATGATTTCACTCCTTAGCATTGACTCTGTAACTGCGCGTCACGCCGGAGAATATACATGCGTGGCTAGCAATATGGCAGGCTCCGTCAGTCGATCTGCAGAATTATCGGTCAATGGTATAAATTGTTAATCTTAATTGGTGATTAAATTCTTTCCTAGCAGTAGAAAACCATCCATATTCCTTTACCAATAACATTCATTTCCTTTTATTCCACAGCCCTGAGATAAAATCGTTTTTGATAATCGTTTTTGTTTCTCATTTTAGTCGCAACTTAAATACTATCAAGGAATGGTTGTAAAGATAATATAAAAAATTCTATTGAACATCGTACCATATCTTTTCACAAATTTTTATTTTCTTCCAGAGTATAAACAAAGTAAAGGGCCAGGAGAATAATATTTGTTATTTATTTTTTATGTGTTTAAGTCGCACCACAGATAGGTCCATTTATTATCAGCGATGGCCCAGCAAACTGGGGTGACACTGTGTCAGCAACTTGCTCAATTGTGAAAGGCGATTTTCCCATTGAAATTATTTGGCTATTTAACAGTGAACCGATTGATTCGCAAAACTCGGATGTAATAGTAACTTCAATCAATAAGCATATGAGCGCGATCAGTGTAGAATCTGTCGCAGCGAGACATGCAGGAGAATATACGTGTGTGGCAAAAAACAGAGCCGGAAACATCAGTCACTCTACTATATTATCCGTCAATGGTACCTAACATTGAATAGACTTTGTGCACGTTGATTCGAGTAAACTAATGCTCATAAACGTTCTTTAATGACGATGTAATTATAATGATCCTGCACCATCGTAAGGTAAAACATGCTAAACTGCCCTCGCACTGAATGTATAAAGGGAAAAAAAGCTTTAGTCCTCTTGCGCTTTAAAATTCTCCTTCAGTCCTATCCTCTTTTCATATTTTTAATCATATTCATGCAGTGGCGTAACTAAAAATTGGAGGTCGCCCCGCAAAAATTTTTAGGAGGCCCCTTTGAAAATAAAAAGAAACAAGTTTTGAATAAATTTAAATTTTAAAAATAAAAATTGAAATACAGAGTGAAATTTATTTTTTCTACTCAGTCTAAGGAGCCCCTCGGAGGCCCCTCAGAGGAGGAGGCCTCCCCGCAATGCGGGGTTTCACTACTACATAGTTACGCCACTGTATTCATGTTTATATGTATATTTGATTTACTCACCTGAAAATTCCAAAAACTTTATTTTAATAAGATATTGTACTGAAATATATTACTAAAATCCGCTATCTTTGTAAAAGTTAGGCTATTATTTATTTATTCATCTTTGACAACTTTCTACGAGTTGATTACTTTTAATTATGGTACAAAATATACAATTGATATAAATGTACCAAATGATCAATGATTGCTTACAGTTGCACCACAAATAGCACCATTTACAATTGGGGAAGAGCCAGCAAACTGGGGAGAACAAATTTCCGTGGTTTGTAGTGTATTAAAAGGGGATAGTCCAATAGAAATAAGATGGAGTCTAAACAGTGAACAGATAACACCTCAAACTCACCCGGACGTATCAATATCAAGAACGGGACAAAAGATTTCACTTCTTATTATTGACTCTGTAACTGCACGTCATGCTGGCGAATATACTTGCGTGGCTAGTAATATGGCAGGATCTATCAGCCGATCTGCAGTTTTATCAGTGAATGGTACACTGCTCATAGCTATTATAGCACCTAAAAATTTTATTTCTGTAATATTAAATCCTTTTTATCTCCTCCTTTCGTTCCAAATCAACGTCAAGATACTCATACTTTTCGTTCAAGTTTTTGATTACTCGATTCATTCTACTCATATTTTGTCACAGTTGCACCACAAATTGCACCATTTTCCTTCGGAGAGGAACCGATAAATGCAGGAGACATGGCGTCAGTTCAATGCGCTGTAACTAAGGGAGACTTACCTCTAGAAGTAGCCTGGATGTTCAATAGTCGCCCGATAATATCTGAAAAAACTGACATAATTATGATTGATTCCGGAAAACGACATAAGCAGTTGACTATTGAGGCTGTTAACGCAAGGAACGCAGGAGAATATTCTTGCGTTGCATCAAATCTTGCGGGATCTGTTTCACGATCAGCCATACTTAACGTCAATGGTATCTAATTATGTCGATAGCTTATCTCCCTATTTGTTCCTCACACGTATCACTTTCCTTTGTCGAGATTCCATTTCTCCATAAGCGCGTTTAGAGTTCAATTTTAATCGTTAGTTGTAAAACATCTGAAAGAAAACGAACCTTTCAAACGAATAAGGCAAACGATAATTCATACAAAAAATATATTTACGACTTTTCGTACACATTAAAATTATTATCTCATACAATATGATCTTCAACAATCTATTCCTCTATGTGAATTCCATATGTGTGTATATGGTATAACAATTAAAAAATTGATGCCGCTTTGATATCCTTACCACTTTTTCAAAGAAAAATTGTAAAGGTTTAGTGAAAATTTTATCATTAGTTCGCATTCCAGAAGTCTTTCTTGTATTATTTCTGTTTATGTTCGTAGTTGCTCCACAAATAGCATTTTTTTCATTTGGGGAAGAGCCTGCAAATGCAGGTGATACGGTATCAGTACAGTGCACAGTGTCTAAAGGAGATTTTCCTTTGGATATCGCCTGGATATTTGAAGGTCGTCAAATACAACCTGATCGAGAAAATATAGTCGTATCTAATTCTGGAAAGCGTATCAAGCAATTGGCTATAGAATCCGCGGCAGCAAGACATGCTGGAGAGTACACATGCGTCGCATCAAACGTAGCTGGTTCCGTTTCGCATTCAGCCACACTGGAAGTTAATGGTACATTTGTACCTTACAAACTATACTCACTTTCTTAAATCTCACTGATATACCAAAATCCTTCCTTGACTCTTTCCATCAACACTTAAAATTGGCTCCACGTCGAACAAAAATTATGTTCAGAAATTCTTAGAAGCAACAATGTTTCTTTTTAAAAATTTTACACTATGGCATGGTGACGTTTTTACGAGTAAATACGAATCTTATTTATCATAGCATTTTTTCACCGAATAACTATACGTAATATTCTCTACGTCACGTGGAAATAAGTTGTATATCTTACAATTTCCGTTATATTATTCAATCGAAATTTCTTTTTTGCTTTAAATATTTTCTGGAGATTCTTTAATTTTACCTTCTAGTCGCACCTCAAATAGCACAATTCTCCTTTGGAGGGGAAGCCGCCAATGCAGGTGATATGGCATCAGTACAGTGTGCTGTAATAAAAGGAGATTTACCTCTAGACATAACTTGGATGTTTGGAGATCAGGAAATAGGAGTAGATTCTCAA
This sequence comes from Synergus itoensis, assembly GCA_904066005.1. Classification (NCBI taxonomy): domain Eukaryota; kingdom Metazoa; phylum Arthropoda; class Insecta; order Hymenoptera; family Cynipidae; genus Synergus; species Synergus itoensis. Next base: position 44,312 of record CAJFCP010000369.1, read on the forward strand.
GATACAGTCTTGTCAGGTTCCGGGAAACGATTGAAACAATTAACCATCGAAGCAGTTGCAGCCAGACATGCTGGAGAATACACGTGTGTGGCTTCTAACGCAGCTGGTTCTGTTTCCCAAACTGCTGTTCTTGAAGTCAATGGTACCTAATTATTTGCAGAGCTTGTCCCTCTTTCTGTTCCATATACTTACCACTTTCCTATGCCAAGATTTTATACCTTATTCAGCGCGTTTAAAATTACATTAATTATACTTTTTAAAAATTAGCGAGAAAATGTGTCTCCATTTGTCGACTCCTCTTACGAGTCCTACTCATATACTTTGAAAGAAATAGTCAACGCAGCAGTGTTAGTCTGATTTGTTTGATGAATAGGGTAAATGATATGTTAGAAAAACCCTTTACAATATGAACAATGTTTTTTGCATATTATAATGATTGTCTTATATTTATGGTCTTCAATATTCCATTTCGTTTCAATTAAGTGAATTGATATTACAATTTTTTTGTAATATTGATCAGAAAATGGTGATTCATTTACCATTGTTTTGAAGAGAAATCTTCCTATCGAAATTTTAAAGTGTTAGGGACGACTTTGTAATCTTTCCACACTCGAGATGTCTTTACTCGCATTATTTCCGTTTCTGTTGATAGTTGCTCCCCAAATAGCATTGTTTACATTTGGAGAAGAACCAGCAAATGCAGGTGATACAGTATCGGTGCAGTGTACAGTAACTAAAGGAGATTTCCCTTTGGATATTGCTTGGATATTTGAAAGTCATCCAATACAATCTGATCGGAAAGATATTATTGTGACTAATTCTGGAAAACGTGTCAAACAGCTGACTATAGAAGCCGTGTCAGCAAGACATGCAGGAGAATACATATGCGTGGCATCCAATGTGGCTGGTTCCGTTTCACAATCAGCAACACTTAAAGTTAATGGTACTTTTGTACCTTATTTTCATCATTTTAAATATTCCTTATATCTCAATATCCTTTCTTAAATTTCTCCATAAACACTTAAAATTGGCTCCACGTCGGAAAAATTGAAGTTCAGAAATTTTAGAAGTAAGAATGTATTTTTTGAATATTTTGATAATTATGCAGTTAAAATTGTTAAAGAACAACTTTACGTTATGTTCTCTACGTTATTTTCGAAAAAGTATATATCTTACTATTTTCGTCCATGAATGAAGCGAAATTCTATTTTCTGCAACAAATATTTGCTAGAAACCGTTTAATTTTACTTTTTAGTCGCACCACAACTAGCACAATTTTCATTTGGAGAAGAACCTGTTAATGCAGGTGACTTGGCATCAGTACAATGTGCTGTAATAAAAGGAGATTTACCTCTAGACATAACTTGGATGTTTGGGAATCATGAAATAGATGTAGCGCAACAAGATATGGTCATATCGGGCTCCGGACAGCGGGTTAAGCAATTGACCATTGAAGCAGTTGCAGCCAGACATGCTGGAGAATATACATGTGTGGCTTCTAATGCAGCTGGTTCTGTTTCCCAAACTGCTGTGCTTGAAGTCAATGGTATCTAATTAAATGGACAGTGTATTCCTCTTTCTATTCCTTAAATGAACCAATTTCCTATATCGAGATTCCATTCCGCAATCAGTGCGTTTATAGTTATATTATTTAAACATACTAAAATATCTTAGAGGCAACTAAATCTCTATTTTTTGACTACTCTTGCGGTTTCTGATTAAATACTCTAAAAGAAATAGCGAAGCTGTGTTAGTATAGTGCTTTTGACAAATATAGGATAAACAATTAATTTATTGTCCCATGTATCAAGGTCTTCAATATACTATTGAACTATGTAAATAGCTTGGCGAATAAATTCTTTCCTATTGAAATCATAAACTTTTAGTGACAATTCTGTAATTGTTCCACATTCGAGAAGTCATTACTTGCATTATTTCGGTTTCTGTTCGTAGTTGCTCCTCAAATAGCACTGTTTGCATTTGGAGAAGAGCCTGTAAATGCAGGTGATACAGTGTCGGTGCAGTGTACAGTAACGAAGGGAGATTTTCCTGTGAATATCGAATGGATATTTGAAGGTCATCCAATACAATCTGATCGGGAAGATATTATTGTATCTCATTCTGGAAAACGCGCCAAACACCTGACTATAGATGCTGTGTCAGCAAGACATGTTGGAGAGTACACATGCGTGGCATCAAATGTGGCTGGTTCCGTTTCGCATTCAGCGATACTTGAAGTTAATGGTACTTTTGTACCTTCTAAACTATTTTCACCTTTTTTACTATCACTTGCAACCAAAAATCCTTCCTTAAGTCTCTCCACTATCTTAAAATTGGCTCCACGTAGAAGTTTTCATCATTTTCATCAAAAAAATTGATGAATTCAAGAACTGCCTTTTTTACACTATCATATGATGGAATTTTTACGAGCAAATATCTTATTTATTCTAGCATTTGGTTACAGAGCGACTATACGTAATTTTCTGTTTCACGCGAAAAAAAAGGACATAGGTCATACTATTCGTCTTTTATGAATCGGTCAAAGTTTTTTTTTTTATGATATAAATGTTCGTTACAGATCCTTTAATTTTACTGTTTAGTCGCACCACAAATATCACAATTCTCGTTTGGAGGAGAACCCGTCAATGCGGGTGACATGGCATCAGTACAATGTGCTGTAATAAAAGGAGATTTACCTCTAGACATAACTTGGATATTTCGAGGTCAAGAAATAGGAATAGGTCAACAAGATATACTTATATCCACTATCGGAAAACGGCTTAAACAATTAACCGTCGAAGCAGTCTCAGCCAGACATGCTGGAGAGTACACATGTGTGGCCTCTAACGCAGCTGGTTCTGTTTCTCAAACAGCTATCCTAGAAGTCAATGGTATCTAATTATTTGGACAATTTATCCCTCTTTCTATTCCTTACACGAACCACTCTCCTATGTTAATATTTCATTCCTCAATTAGTCTTTAGAGTTATATTATTTAAATCTTGTATAATATCTATAAAATAAATCTCCATTTGTCGACTCTCCTCGTTGATCCTACTTACATATTCTAAAAGAAATGGCGAAGAAGTATTAGCATAATGCCATTATTTCCTTTTCTCGTCGTAGTTGCTAATGAAATAGCATTCTTTTGATTTGGAGAAGTGCCAGCAAATACAGATAATACAGTATCGATACAGTGCACAGTATCTAAAAAAGATTTTCCTTTGGATACCGCCTTGTTCTTCCTTGACTTATTCCATCAAAACTTCAAATTGGCTTTCTGATTAATGATTCTCATCATGTTCCTCGATTTATTTCGGATACATTATAATTAATATTTTACAATTAAAAAATTCCGATTGGAAATTGGCTAAAAATTTGGTTTTTTTAAATATCTTGTGCACTATGGCACGGTCATCTTTTTTTTTTTAGATTAATATTTGCTAGAGACCGTTTAATTTTACGTTCTAGTCGCACCACAAATAGCACAATTCTCGTTTGGAATGGAACCCGCCAATGCAGGTGACATGGCATCAGTATCTTGTGCTGTAATAAAAGGAGATTTACCTCTAGACATAATTTGGATGTTTGGAGATCATGAAATAGAAGTAGCTCAACAAGATATGGTTATATCAGGTTCCGGAAAACGACTAAAACAATTAACCATAGAAGCAGTTGCAGCCAGACATGCTGGAGAATACACATGTGTGGCTTCTAATGCAGCTGGTTCTGTTTCCCAAACTGCTGTGCTTGAAGTCAATGGTATTGATTAGCTTGATTTCTAGTGCTTGTTTACCTTATATTCCATCCTCAGCCTTTTCAAAAATTTCTCCTCCCGATTCAAGGTGACGTAATTTACACACTTCTTTAGCAGAATTCAGAAGGATTATATATTCGGGGATGAAAAATTTAATTTTAATAGAAAAACTGTGTTTAGAATCAATTTCTTTATTTTATAGTTGCGCCACAAATAGCATCATTTTCCTTTGGAGAAGAACCTGTTAACGCGGGTGAAATTGCATCAGTGCAATGTGCTGTGCTGAAAGGGGACTTGCCTCTAGAAATTACTTGGATGTTTGCGGATAAAGCAATAGATTCCAATCAAATGGACTTGGTGGTATCAAGTTCTGGAAAGCGTATTAAACAATTGACCATTGAGGCTGTTGCATCAAGACATGCTGGAGAGTACACATGTGTGGCCTCCAACGCAGCTGGATCGGTTTCTCGATCAGCCATACTAGACGTAAATGGTATTTTAATGACTTGTAATTTTACCCATTTTAGCACCTTATCCTGCTTTGCCATTGCTTCAGTTCATCCTATGCAGTTTATTATGTAACCTATATCGGATTTACTATTGAAGATTCAGTAATGAATTACATGATTAGTTTCTAGTTAGCGTCTTATTTTTTTAATAGTTGCTCCACAAATATCACCGTTTTCTTTCGGAGAGGAACCTGCAAACGCGGGCGATATGGCATCAGTGCAATGTGCTGTCATAAAGGGAGACATACCTCTTGAAGTTACCTGGATGTTTGCGGGTCAACCGATACAATCTAATGAACGAGATATGATTGTTTCTAGCTTAGGAAAACGTCTTACACAATTAACAGTAGAAGCTGTTGGTGCCAGGCATGCCGGCGAATATACGTGCGTGGCTTCTAATGCAGCTGGCTCTGTATCGCGATCAGCTGTTCTCGATGTCAACGGTACTTTCATTCCTTACCTAAATCATGCCTGACAAGTTTTACATTCAAACTTAAAATACCGACTTTTCCTATTTCCACTCCTAGATTAAAATAAGAAAGGCGTAAAGCATTTGGAATAGGTGTTTTCCAGTTTCGGGGATTTTATTACTTTATTTCTGCATCTAATAAGTGGCTATATTTATAGCTATATGGCTCTCCTTCTTTTCCATATAGTCGCACCACAACTAGCGCAATTCACTTTTGGTGGAGAACCTGCCAATGCAGGCAACACAGCCTCAGTGCAATGTGTTGTGATCGAAGGAGACTTACTATTAGACATTACATGGATGTTTGAGGGGCAAACAATTGATTTCGATCGTAGCGACATACTCATATCTACTATCGGAAAACGGATTAAACAATTGACCATCGAAGCGGTCGCAGCTAGGCATGCTGGAGAGTACACGTGCGTTGCTTCAAACGAACCTGGGTCGGTTGCTAGATCAGCTATGCTTATAGTCAATGGTACCAGCAATCCTCAGAATTATGACTATTTAAAATTTTTTTTGCGCATCAATTTGATCTTGATTAGGATATTATTTTGTTGATCTCAGCGTTCTATTCTGCATGCTGTGTTTATCGTCATAAAGACAACCTTTCCTTACCTTTCATTGCAAATTCGTTGAGTACGTATACAGTTGATATTCGCAGTAATTTCAAATACTTTACACGATTTATTGATTAACTCGTTGAAGATCATTATTACCTCGAAGGATTCTTTTTTTCCCAGTTGCACCCGAATTGTCACCGTTTTCGTTTGGTGAAGAGCCTGCGAATGCCGGCAATATGGCTTCAGTTCAGTGTGCAGTGATACAGGGAGATTTACCTTTAGAAATAATTTGGATGTTTGAGGGTCGACCAATAGAATCTGAGCGCACAGACGTAATTATATCTGGTTCAGGAAAGCGCCTCAAACATTTAACCATTGAGGCTGTTGCCGCTAGACACGCAGGAGAATATACGTGTATTGCATCCAACGTCGCCGGATCGGTGGCACGATCATCCGCGCTTAAAGTTAACGGTACACAACACCGCATGCGGTAATGATTGCTCTTAAAAACTTGAATTTTCCTAAAAACTTCCTTACCTATTTAACTCCAAGTACAATCCGATTTATTCTACCTTGAGTTAGTGCTGTAAAGTTGTCAAGTTTACGACTTAAATTGTTTATAATGTTTGAAAATTAAGGTGTTAAACTTATTCTCAATTCGCCTTGAGTTATTTCCATATTTCATCTGGTAATCAAATAAGAATTTAGAAGCCTAGGATTAATCACCACATGAAGATATAGACCTCTAAGAGGTTTTGGTCAAATTAATCACTGATAGTTTGTCGAATGGATGTTTAGATGCAAGTATTAAGAGAAGTGTCATTTTTGATATGTTTGCTTGCCTTAGTTGCACCACAAATTGCACCCTTTTCGTTTGGAGAGCAACCGGTTAATGCAGGTGAGGTAGCAATGGCACAATGTGCCGTCATAAAAGGAGATTTCCCTCTGGAGATTATCTGGATGTTTGGAGATCGCGAGATTCGATCAAACCACCTTGACATGGCAGTATCTGATTCTGGAAAACGTGCGAAGCAATTGACCATCGAAACTGTATCAGCTCGACACGCTGGAGAATACACTTGTGTGGCAACAAACATTGCTGGATCAGTCTCCCGATCTAGCATACTCGAAGTTAATGGTATTTGCCATACTCTCCAATATTATTTCTTTCCTCCCAATCCTCCATAGACAAACATCCTTCAACTAAAATCTGGGAATACTACCCTTTAGACGTCGTTAGTAATATCGATCATTTATTGCGGCAGCTTCAATTATCAATAAAGAACCGAGGTTATTAAATTATTACAAATTCTGATACTTCAATTACATATTAACGACATGCAAATTATCAGTGGGCAAATAATTAGTATCTTCTACTTTTCTCTTCATAGTATCGCCACAAATAGCACCATTTACTTTCGATGGACCTCTAAACGCTGGTGATGTTGCATTAATTCAATGCTCTGTAACCAAGGGCGATTTTCCTTTGGAAATTATGTGGATGTTTGAAGGGCGTCCAATAGAATCTGATATACATAATGTAGTAGTCTCTGAATCTGGAAAACGAGTTAAACAATTGACCATCGAGACTGTTGCGGCTAGGCATGCCGGAGAATACACCTGCGTTGCATCAAATGTCGCTGGATCAGTTTCGCGAACAGCAGTGCTTGAAGTCAATGGTACTAACTATAGTCTGTAAATCTTCATAACCTTCGTCTCACTTACCTATCTAGTTCACAATTCCTAATCCTAGTTAATCCATGCCTTCTTTTATAAATAACTAATGTTATTATTACATCTTCATTTTGAAAATCAATTTCGCTGCATAGATCCTCAGAAGGAACAAAACACCTTAAGTTGGCTGCTGAACATTTTCGTTTGGGTGAAACGATTTTTCATTATAATTAATGCCGATCTTTTGCCTTGTGTGATTCAACAATTTTTACTATTCTTGTCGCAGTTGCACCACAGATAGCACCTTTTGCTTTCGGGGAGGAACCCGTAAACGCTGGTGACATAATATTAATTCAGTGTGCTGTGATGAAAGGGGACATTCCCCTAGAAATAAAATGGATGTTTCAAGGTCGTATAATAGAACCAAGTCAAGCGGACATAATCGTGTCAGATTATGGTAAACGAGCTAAACAATTAGCCATTGAGTCAGTTGCAGCAAAACATGCTGGAGAATATACTTGTGTTGCTTCAAACAACGCTGGATCGACATCACGATCTGCCATACTCACCGTGAATGGTACTTTCTTATGGAGCCAAATGCCCATTCCATTTCCCTATTTCCTTTCTCAACATACATTTTCTTCTATTCTTTTTGTTCCATCTACTTTCTCTTAGTCTTTTACGTTTAAATATCGAATATTTTATGATATATTATCGGTATAGATCTTCACATCAGTTCCGGACAACAAGGATGTTTCTATACAGCTTCAGTTTGTGATATTAGATGATTTTTATTTCTAGTAATGCCAAAGTTGTTGCCCTTCGATTTTGGTAAGGAACCACTAAACTCCGGTCAGGTTGTAACAGTACCTTGCGCTGTTGTGGAAGGAGATCAACCATTAAAGCTACGTTGGACTTTAAACAATCATGTTATTTCACCACATTCCGGAATTTCCGTCTTGGATCTCGGGGGACGCGGTGCAATATTAAGCATAGGATCAGTTCAAGCCTCTCATGCCGGGATTTATACTTGTGTTGCGGAAAATATTGCTGGAAGGCATGAACTGTCATCAGAACTTATAGTCAATGGTGCTTAATTTCATCTCCTTAAGTACTTTGGACTTTCATACCTTATGCCCATTGCTTTATCCTTTCCCTCGAATTCCTCCACTTTCTCGAAGCAGCTATTGAGTTTGGATAATTTGATATCATGGCCTATGTATCATAGAGAATGCACATATCGTTTATTTTCTTTCCGCATACGAGTGCACTGAAGTATAACTATGACACAGATTTCAGCTAAAAAAGTGTAAGAAATTGACTTCTGGTTTGTATAACTAATGAAACTTTCACAGTAATGTGAACTTTTCTTCAGCAAGAGATTCTTTTGATAGAAGAATCACCTCTTTTTACACAGCTATTTTTTCTGTTTTTCGTCTCTATAGTCCCGCCGCACTTGCAGCCGTTCAACTTTCACGAGAGTACGAACACCGGAGATCTGATAATTGTTCATTGTACAGTCTTAAAGGGCGATACACCTATTTCTCTCCAGTGGTTTTTCAAAGGGCGTAATGTAGAAGTAGGTGATCAAGTGGAGATCACAGCAATGGGGAACAGAGTCTCCTCTCTGACGATACCGTCCGTAAGAGGCGAACATGCTGGGGAGTACGCTTGCGTAGCCGACAATGTTGCCGGTCGAGCTAGACACAGTGCTCATCTTAAAGTTAACGGTACATCTGCTGAAAGTTTTCAAGAATCAATCTTTGTCGTAAAATATGAGAATCTCCGCTAAACAAACCAATAGTGAACTATTTTGATGAAAGTAATTTATGAATGAAAGTCATTACTAATTAGTTTTGGCTAAAATAATATTTGTATGAACTTGTTAAGATTGGTTTGTTTAAAAAGGGGAACATTTTCTTTAACCTGCAGAATAGTTTACGTTGGCAGTATTGTGACGCTAATGTGTTGATTATTCTTTCTCTTCTCGATTATAAAATTTGTATCTTGAACTCTCTAATTGATACTGTTACCTACATCTTCCATAATTTGCATTAAATATTTTCCTTTTTAAACTTCAGGCATATAATAAGTTAGTAGGATGCTAGTTTGAGTATCAGCGTATTTATCTGACGAAACATTGTTGGTCTATATTACCATGCGAATCCACGTATAGATGATTAGTTGTACTTCTAAGTACTGATTTATATCCATATCCTATTCTACCTCCCTTTTTATCTTTTCTGTGAAAGTTAAAGCTCAAGTAAACAAAAGCGACTGAAAAAGAACATTTTTAAATAAAAGACAAATAAAATCACTCCTTTGAGAGGCTTCTTTTTTCAATTAACTTTTTTTTACCGGTTAATTGTTGATCCTTTCGTATCTGGTAGCTGCTTCATTGCGTTTCAGTGCAACCACGTATTAATCCATTCGATTTTGGAGAGCAACCGATTTATGCGGGACAAGCAGCTCAATTACCTTGCATGGTACCTGTCGGCGATCTACCGTTAAACTTCAGCTGGACATTCCAAGGCAAACCTTTGTTAGAAATCATGGGGTACAGCATTGGAGAACTAGGACCACGAACTAGTGTCCTACTCATTGAAACTGTAACACCGGACCACGGTGGGACTTACGCGTGTGTTGCTAGAAATCCGTCAGGAAAGGCGGTGCACGAAGCCACTTTGAAAGTACACGGTTAGGGCGAGATTCAAAATGATTACGGCTGATGCCTCCAGAAAGCTATTTGCTTTCGTCTTATCGAACCGCTTATGGATGATACTGATTTTTTCCTGTTTTCGTTTTGTTCCTGTTGATGAAATCAACCCTACTGGATATATTCATAATATAAATTTTTAGTTATTAAATAGAAGTTTTAGGCACAAGCAAATAAAAAGTTTATATAAATTGAGAAAAGATTTGATTCTATATGATGATAGCAGATTTCGCTTTTCCTTTTAACAAGTGGGGAATAACTATGTATTTGTTATAATATTATACATAAAGTCACTTTAGGGATTCCCACTAATTCACAATGAATCAGGTTAAATAACTCAGTACAGCACATATAAAAATACACTATTTATTAAAGCACGTCTGTATCACAATGAGGTTGATTGCCAAGAAAGATGTAACATCTTTAACTGTCCTTGAGGATTACTGTGTACCACCTGTGTACCAAGGAGTAGTATATAGGGGACATATGAAAGTCATTGGACATGTCGGAGTTTTCTGGAATAATTAGTTCACTACAGTTGATCTTAGCGCCTCTACGGCCGTACTGTGTATTAATAATAGAAGTTGATCTGACAGAATTAGAACAAACTTCAGTTCTCCCTGACTCTGTCAGATGAATTTCTATTATTAATACACAGTACGGCCATAGAGGCGCTGAGGTCAACTGTAGTGAACTAATTATTCCAGATATTCCAAAAAAGTTATGACGTGCGAATGTCAGATATATACATAATGACAATTCAATACTTAATACTTATTGTAATATCAGAAGACATGCTTCCTATGAAGAAAAGGAAAAGCGACATCAAAACAGATGTCTTTTCTCGAGGGAAACAGTAATAAGGATACTTTTATTGTGGGAGTTCGAAAGAGAATGTTTCATATAGGACGTATGACTCTCCTTACCTAAAAATTTATTCAATTTTGATAGATATTCAAATCACAAATGTTAATTTAAATAATGTAAAAAAATACAATAGAAAATTATCCCATAATTCCAGTCGATTTTCTCAACAGGTTTTCTTTTAACTTAATTCTTGTTTGGTTGCTCTCTTTTAATTTGCTCTTTTCATACTACAAAAATATAACGTTATAATGAAAGGACAGCCGCATTGCTACATTGTTAACGAGTTGTGTATGAGTTGATAGGTTGACACGTTGGTAATGAATACCGCTTGATTTTATACTTTGGACCGAGTTGCTGATTGTACGTTACAAACATTAAAAAAGCAGTGACTTGATGTGCGTGACTTTGTTTGAAGCATCATTATACATATTTTCAGAGACCCAGGCATTATTCCAGATGGCGTAGCTCTAAAATTCGATTGTCGCTGTGTCGTATAAAGCTATTTCTATTTCGCTATCTCTCTTACATCTTCTATTTTTGGTCTCATATGCGACCTCTATCCTTTCCTCCTATAAGTTCCTATTCCTACAGTCTCTTATGATCTGCATCGGTTGAGAACTTGTTAGCTCTACGCCGTTATCATCGGCTTTAGGTGGTAAATTTTCTGTTCCCAAGATCCTCATAGCGTCACTTTCAAAAAGTGTTCGCTTCTCGCAAATTTATTTCTTCGTTCAGAAAGACAGGACCAAATTAGGATCTCGAATTGACACAAAATTCTTAGGCGTGCAGCGCGTGGAGTCGATTAATCTCGCTTTCACCAATCCCAATCCTATCCCTGTCCATTATTCTGCACCAAATACCAAAAGAACCACCACACTTCTCAATCCCACTTCATTTTTCATAAATGTTTCCATGTAGATATTAGTTACTACCAGCATGCACCTCAATATGATTCACGCTTCACCGGCGGTTATGCATGATGACCCCTGAGGATTATGGAAAGCTATTCCGCAATGGGTAATAAAATTGATTTTAGAAACTTTCAAAAATAAAGAAATTTTGAAATTTTGACTTCTAATTAGACTGGCTTTCTATTTGAAATTAGTGAACTTTAAAATAGTAACTTAAATTGCCAACAAATTTCAAATACTTTTAACTTAAAAGATTTCGAGAAATTAAAGAATTATGAAAATATTTTTAAAACTTTAAAGGATTTCTCAAGGAAATGACTAATTTTTTAAGCCAGTCTTCTGTAGTAACCATGATTAAAAATTATTTCATTTCTTAACAGTGATTCCCACTATAAATAGATTTTAATTTATAAACAAAAATGTAAGAATAAAGATTTATTAGTTTTTAAAGTTAAAAAGTCACTAAACAGAAAATTTTTATAATTCCACTTAAAACGTGTAAATCTTGCACTTTAAGAATAAAGAATAGCTTTCCACATAGTTTGCATGAAAATCTATCCTCAAATCGAATGGTTCATAATATTTTTTTGCTGTAGATAATTGTCCCACATAGAAAGCTATTGATATGCTTACGTATTCAAGGAAGGTGCATCTTTATTAATATCACTATTTTTAGCATAACTTATCTTTATAAAAAATATATATATACATATAAAATAATATATTATGCACCAAGGGGGAGAAGGGGGACTGTTTTGACGAGTGTATGTTTTCTGTACGAGTCAGAGACGCGTATTAAAAATATATGTATTTAAGTAGAAAAAAACTCCTCTCCTCCATGGCACATACGATATTTAAAAAAAAAATATGTAAGATTTATTCAAATTAATGTAATAAATGAATGTAAAGAATTTTGAATATTTATTTATTCAATAAGTTATATAGATGCATTTCCCTTACTCGTATCGAGAGTCAGTCCTTCAGGAAATTTGTAAATAAAAATGTGTTAAATGTTATCACAGGTCTCTAACAAGAACTGTTTTTCTCTTAATCTAAACTATTAATAATGTCTTACAGTTTATTAATTTTGAATTTATGTGTCGACTAAGATTTGACGTTTGTTTATCTTCAAATTAGAATAACTCTGTACATTGTCATTAATAATTAATGTTTCCATAAGAAATATCAAGAATTAAAAAATTCTTAAATCCTAAGATCTTGATCATGTGAAAGGACTTTTTCTCTTGATACGAAGTTTACGAGTATTGCTTTTTGGTGTGAAATTCCTACAAGAGAGAATGTACAGAATAATAATCATAATTTATTGATTCATGTAGTACCTCCACGCTGGATCCTTGAGCCAACGGATAAAGCTTTTGCTCAGGGTTCCGATGCAAGAGTAGAATGTAAAGCTGACGGTTTTCCAAAGCCCCAAGTCACCTGGAAGAGGGCTGCAGGTGAGCTACAACTTTTAATTTCAACTGTTCTTTGAATTTTCGTTATAAAAATGATAGCAGATATGATAAGTCGAAATCGGAAGCTGTTATAAAGTTTAGAGATATTTTTCAGACAAATTATTGAAGAATATTTTAAAAGACTTTTTCTTTTGATTTACATTTTTAATAATTACTATTATATGAAATTGCAGGAGACACGCCTGGCGATTACACCGACTTGAAATTAAATAATCCTGACATAAGTGTCGAGGATGGAACTTTGTCGATAAACAATATTCAGAAGACAAACGAAGGCTACTACCTCTGTGAAGCTGTGAATGGAATAGGATCTGGACTTTCAGCCGTGATACTCATCTCCGTACAAGGTATGGTAATTAATTAATATTTGTATTTTTGTAGACTAACTTTCGAAAATATCGATATTTTTCATTCGATTATCGATATTTTAACATTGATATCGCCCTACCGACGATATATCAATATCTCATATCGATATAAAGTTCTAATATCGATGTTCGAGTCGTAAAGAACAAAAATGAGGACAGCCAAAAGACCTAACAATTATCTTATTTAAAACTGTTCTTACACTGAGAAAAATGTTTGGTTCGAACAACAAAACGGTTGGTTGCTATAGAAGCAACAAAAATTTTTGGTTGTGTCAACCAAATCTTGGTTCTTTCAACAAATCTGTTGTTGGCACAACCAAAAATTTTTGATGCAACGAAAAATTGTTTGGTTGTGCCAAGAATAGGTTTGTTGAAGGAACCAAGATTTAGTTGACACAACCAAAAATTTTTGTTGCTTCTATAGCAACCAAACGTT
>CAJFCP010000369.1:69729-83590 GCA_904066005.1 Synergus itoensis
TCATCTGAAAAAAAATGTTGAATTCGAATCTATCTAAATGAATCTGAAGCTAATACGAACCAACTTTTCCATCTAAAGCAATTCAAATTTTCGGATTAGCTCAAATTGATTCGGATAGAAATTTGTGTTTTGATTTCGAGTGAACTCTAATTAGTTTCGTAATTTTGGTTTTTACTTCGGATTAGTACAAATATTCAGATAGGAGTTTTTTTACTTCGGATTGAATCGGATTAATTCGAGTAGGAATTTTATTTGTATTGTTCGGTGTAACCCGTTGACTCGTCTTGCAAAAGTTAGGGAATTTTGAAAATGAATTTTTGCGGCCATCCTGAATGTGTAATCTATATGAAATGATATATATTTTTGGCTTGTATATTTCAAAATTTTGAAAAACTTGAGGGCATTCGATTCAAATTCTAAACTAAAAAATTATATCTTCCTATATTACTCAACAATTTTTCGAATTTTCAGAAATCTGCTTTTTTTGCTGAAGTTTGAAATTTCGTAAATTTTTAAATTTCATTAATTATCACGTTTGAAATATTTAAATTTCTTTAGTTTTATTATTATTCAGGAATTTGAAATTTCGAGAATTTTCTTTTTTCGGGGAAAAAAATGTGTTGTTATTTCCGGTTATATAAACTGATTATCGCTACAGAGTGAAAATTTTAATATTTGTTGAGTAAAATGAAGATAGAATTTTGAGGCTAGAACCCTGCTGGAAGTAAAGAGATAGAAATCCTATCTCTTTCTATCTCCTTCTATCTCTGAGATAGAAAGGGATAAAAATTGTTTATCCCTTTCTATCTCTCGCCTATCCAATCTATCTCTTTCTATCTTCGTTTCAATACACATTCACGCTTATCTCTTTGAATCTCCTCTTTTCTATCTCTTATCTATCTCCGCCTATCTCTTTCTATCTCTTATCTATCTCCGCCTATCTCTTTCTATCTCTTGTCTATCTCTGCCTATCTCCTTCTATCTCTTGTCTATCTCTTTCTATCTCCATCTCAATCCACATAAACGCCTATCTCTTTGAATCTCCTCTTTTCTATAACTTTCTATCTCTACCTATCTCTTTCTATCTCCTTGTCAATCACCATTGTCTCCTATCTCTTTCAATCCCCATTTCTCTATCTCTTTATATATCTCGCCTACTCCTGTATATCTCTTTCTATCTCCTTGTCAATTACCGTTATATCCTATCTCTTTTAATCCCCACTTTTCTATCTCTTTCTATCCACTTGCCAATCACCATCCTCTCCTATCTCTTTCAATCCACACTTCTCTATCACTTTCTATCTCTGTATACGCCTGTCTATCCCTTTCTATCTCCATATCAACTCACATCCACACCTATCTCTTTGAATCTCCTCTTTTCTATATCTTTCTATCTCTTGTCTATCTCCGCCTATCTCTTTCTATCTCCATTTCAATCCACATTCATTCTTATCACTTTGAATCTCCTCTTTTCTATCCCTTTTTATATCTTGTCTATCTCCGCCTATATCTTTCTATTTCCATCTCAAACCACATCAACGCTTATCTCTTTTAATCCACAGTTCTCTATCTCTTTCTATCTTTTGTCCATTCCCTTCTATCTCTTTCTATCTCTTTATCAATCACCTATCTCTTTCCTACATATATCCTATCTCCACTTCAATCCACATCCATGTCTATCACTTTCAATCGCAACATCTACATATATTCCTTCCTATTTTTCGCATATTCTAGTCTATCCCTTTCTGTTTCCTAGTCAATCTCAATTCGCTCTTATCTCTTTCAATCCCCACTTCTTTATACCTATCTATCTCTCTCCTATTATCGCCTATAACTTTCTATCTTCTTGTCAATCAAAATTCGAACCATTTTAATCCCACTTTTCTGTCACTTTAAATCTCTCCCCTATCCTCATCTATCTCTTTCTATTTCCTTGTCAATCGAAATTTACTGCTATGAGTTTCAATCCCCTGATTTCTGTCCCAGCCTACTTCTAAACTTATCTTCTTGAAATAGATAGGATAGACAAAGATAGAAATAAAACAGAGAAGTGGAGATTAAAAGAGATGGACGTTGACGTGTATTGAGATGGAAATAGAAAGAGATGGGCCGAAATAGACAAGAGATAAAAAGGGATAGAAAAGAGGATATGTGTACTAGCTTAGATGGAGATAGAAAGGGATAGGCGTGGATGTGGATTGAAATGAAGATAGAGAAGGATAGACAGATATATAGAGATAGAAGGAGATAGAGAAGTGGGGATTGTAAGAGATAGGAGAAAACGGTGATTAACAAAGAGATAGAAAGAGATAGACGGGGATAGACAAAAGATAGAAATAAAACAGAGAATTGGAGATTGAAAGAGATAGGCGTTGATATGTATTGAGATGAGAATAGAAAGAGATAGGCGTAAATAGACAAGAGAGATAAAAAGGGATAGAAAAGAGAGATGTGTACTAGCTGAGATGGAGGTAGAAAGAGATAGGCGGTGATAGACAAGAGATAAAAAAGGAATAGAAATGAGGAGATTCAAAGAGAAAAACGTGGATGAGTGATATTGGTTTTTACCACATAATTCCTAAGTCCGTCACTAGCTCAGTGGACTAAACGTTGGACAGTAAACTCGATGCGCGCGGGTTCGCGTCCCTATAGGTGCGGATTTTTCAGCGTTATTATACATTAGAGGTATGATTAGAATAATATGTATGTACAAAATATTGTAGTTATAAAATTACTATGCGAGTTTATAATATGAAAATTAAGAAGTTAATAAGAGAGAGATAGCATTGGGTATATAAAAAGATACAAATTTCTAGCAAGGGAGATAGAATTAGGGATAGAAAGGAATACAATTGTTTTGCGAATAAATAGACTAAGAGATAGAAAGAGATAGACATTACCAGAAATAGAGATAGATTGGGGGATAGGAAGAGATAGATATTACCAAATACAGAGGTAGGCTGAGAGATAGGAAGAGATAAATATTACAAGAAAGAGATAGACTGAGGGATAGGAAGAGAATGATCTTACCAGACACAAGGATAGCCTGAGAGATAGGAAGAGGTAGATATCACTGCACACGGGAATACAATGGTGGATAGAAAGGGATAGCGTTTTGGGGATGCAAGATGGATACTTGGAAGAGATAGAAAAGTTCTATCTCTTTCTATCTCCAAATTTCTATCTCTTTCTATCTCCTTACTTCCAGCAGGGAACTTGGAACCAACATGAACCCTTAACATTTCCATAAGGTCGAAGGACTATCTGAGAAACTGAACAAGGAATCGTAAGCTCTAAAAAAATGTGTGCTCGTTTTTTGGGGTGAAAATAAGATTTGGTAGGTGACAGTAAGTAGAATGGTCGTTGTAGTGTGTATTCGACAGGTGGGCCAGGCTCAATAAGGAGCCACTCAACATGGGATCCGAGGAGACACATGTACGAGGAATTGAGTCACTATCCACCAAATAGAAGATGTCCACCGCCACCACCACGTATGGGCAGTACAGACGGTTTAGCTCGCAAAGGTTGGTGGAAATTTTTATTATTATTTGCGAAATCACTTTTGGGGTTTCGTCTTCGAGGATGTTCGAGACGGTTCGAGGATCTTCTACGCTTCTACACATCTTCTCTTTCCGACGCGACGGAAGTACCCTGATGGACAACTTTTTACAAAAAAAAAAAAAAAGAAAAAAAGCTACAACCATTTTTACATAAAGATACATTGAACTATTATAAATTACAATAAAAACAACGAAAAGTACTATTTTGTCTATTCTTGAGACGAATATTGTACTTTATTTTAGTCGGAATATTTTAGAAGATTTTACAAAAAGAAAGTTTAAAATTAACACAACTACAAGCATTTAACTTTTCTACGCTATAAAGGTTTTTGTTTATTTTTTTCATTTGTTCTTCATTTGTTTTTTGTTTGTTTGTTTTGTTTTTAAGAATTCGGTAATGTTCAACGATGCCTTCCTCTGTTTTGCATTGTAAACATGTGCGGATTGCATTGTAAACGCGTGCGGATTTACTTCGCACGCGTGAGCTCACTGATGCAGACATATATGTGTCATCATATGCGATGCATATCGCTCGCACATCATGGGTGGTTACGTACAACGCAGTAAAATGCAACAATTTCCAGTTATCCTATTATAAAAAGATCATCCGTAACGTAACGCTTTTTCCTTATTGGTCAAACACCGAAAATGGCGTGTGACGCGGGAAATTTTAAATATGTATTCTTTTTATTAGTGTTATCGTATTAAAAAAAACAATTTATGATGCTCTCATATAAAGTAAAATTAATTATATCTGTTAGAAAAGAAGAAATAAAATATCATAAATATAATTATAATATTTAAAAACAAAGTAAATGCGCGCGCGGAGCGCGCGTTTGAGCTCGTATTTAAAAAACCTCATACTTCTATATTGCGTGAAAATGAATTTTATTATTTTAAAGGCATTTTAAATTCTCGCACTTAACTCGAACTTCACCGACACGCGTGCGATTCTCACGACGACGTGTGAGCGTCAGATGCGTCACATATGATGACATATCTGTCTGCATCAGTAAGTTCGCGCGTGTGTTGCACGATTGTTATCTCAAGGTCGTTTACAGTCTGTTCAACAAGAAACGTTGATCGATTTCTCGAAAACTATTATAGATTTTTGAACGTTTTTTTTTTTAAATTAAAGTACTTTCAAAGGACTACGGCGCTGTTGTCAAGTCGTTCTAGTATCGCTCGAACCGTCCGAGAGAACGCACGTGAATTAAAATGAGTTCCGTTTACGCCAAACGTTTTGAAGCTGTCTTTTTGTGTACCCATCCAAAAGGACCACATATGTCCTATAGCCTGGCTGCTAAATACATCAAGAAGTCGGAGACGTTCGTGAAGCGGTGGGTTGAGCGGTATAAAGTTGATAAAATAGTCGACGACCTTCCCGAAAGAGGCAAATCTCGAGTAACAACCAGCAAGGAGGATAAAGCGATCGTGCAGCTGTTCAAGCGTACCCCTACTCTAGGATTGCGAGATGCCAAGACTATACTAGCCAACAAGGGAGTCTACATTAGTATCAACACCATTCGACAGCGTTTGGCTGAATCTAAGATACAGTACCGTACCACGAGGCAAAAACCCCTGCTCTCAGAAACCCATATGGAAAAACGAAAGGCATGGGCTGCGAAAAATCTCCACCGGGACTGGTCAAACGTTATTTTTTCTGATGAAGCGTCGTTCTGGGCATGGGTTCCCATAAAGTATGCCTGGTCTACGGCAGGCAGTAGATTTCTCCAGCGAAATAAAACACCCAGTGAAGATCCATGTTTGGGGATGCTTCTCCGAGCGCGGTTTTGGATGTTTAGAGCTCTTCACCGAGAACCTCAATGCTCAGAAAATGCTCCAAATATATCAACGTGGTCTTCTAAGGTCTGCTAAAAAGATGTTTGGAGCCGATAATGCCGATTGGATCTTGCAAGAGGATAACGACCCTAAACATCGAAGCCGTCTCTGCACCGCTTGGAAAGCGGAAAATGACATCACAACCTTGGACTGGTCATCACAGTCCCCAGATGCAAATCCAATCGAGAATGTCTGGAGCGTTTTGAAGAGGAAGCTTGCTGGAAAACGTGTATTCACTCGTATAAACGTGTATTCTTGTTGAACAGACTGTAGTTTAAACTACAAAACAGAGGAAGGCATCGTTGAACATTACTATTCTTATGTAGAGCAAAAAAATATCTGTTTGTAATATCCGTTGAGTAAAATTTAAATTTAAAACTTAAATTTGGTAATTTTTGAACAAAAATAAAGTAGATACAAGTAAAATGCTTACACTGTGGGAAAAATCTGTATTTAATTAGATATAGTGTATATGCAAATGACTTCATACACATTTGTAAATGAAAATCTTCCAAGTATCCATTTTGCATCCCCAAAACGCTATCCCTTTCTATCCACCATTGCTTCCCCGTGTCTGCTGATATCAATCTCTTCCTATCTCTCAAGCTATCCCTGTGTCTGGTAATATCTGTCTCTTTCTATCCCTCACTCTATCTCTTTCTAGTAATATCTATTTTTTCCTCTTGCAGCGAATTTTGATTGACAAGAAGATAGAAAGGTATAGGCGATAATAGGGGAGAGATAGACAGGAATAAAGAAATGGGGTTTGAAAAGGGATAGACAGAAAGGGATAGACTAGAATAGGCGAAAAATAGGAAGGAATATAGATGTGGCGATTGAAAGAGATAGGCATTGATGTGGATTGAGATGGAGATAAAAAGGGATGGGCGGAGATAGACAAGAGATAAAAAGGGATAAAAAAGAGGAGATTCAAAGAGATAAGCGTGAAGGTGGATTGAAATGGAGATCGAAAGAGACAGAGAACTGAAGATTAAAAGAGATAAAAGCGAATTAACATTGACATGGAGATAGAAAGGGATAGAGAAGTGGGGATTGAAAGAAATAGGAGAGAACGGCGATTGACAAGGAGGTAGAAAGAGATATAGAAGTGGAGATAGAAAGAGATAGGCGGAGATAGACAAAGGATAGGAAGAGATAGGCGGAGATAAACAAAAGATAGAAAGATATAGGCGGAGATAGACACGAGATAGAAAGGGATAGAAAAGAAGAGATTCAAAGAGATAAGCGTGAATGTGGATTAAAATGGAGATAGAAAAAGATAGAGGGGATAGGCGAGAGATAGAAAGGAATAGGATTTCTATCTCTTTACTTCCAGCAGGGTAATACACGTATGTATTTTAAGTCAATATATTGACTTGTATACACGTACATTATTTAATGAGCATTTATCAACTTGAATATACAAACATATAGCTTTCCATATAAAATGTACATGAAATTTCATTAAATGTATGAAGTCATTTGCATAATATACGTTATATTAAATTTCATATGGATTTATCCAACAGTGCAAACATTTGTGGAAATGTTTTTATTTCTTTAAGAAATTTGTTACCATCAGGATAAATATTTCGAATTAACGTGAATTTCTACTGGTTTGCGAAAGTAGTATTGCAAATTTTCTCTTTAACCGACTCTCCCCAACTCCAACTGAACCAATTCTTTGCTGGTACAACTTCTCAAGCGACTAATAAGTAAGTCCTGTACTCGACTTAACAATTTGCACGCAATCACGATAATTTCGATGTTGCACGTTCGCATGTTCGCGCTCATTTACGCAAACATGTAGGCACATTTATTCATCTCATCAAAATTATCCATCTCATAAAAAGTAGGTGAAATTTTTTAGAAAAATCTATACACGCTCTATCATTCTATTCCATCATTCACTGTGTATATAATCATATAATTATACGTATAATATAAATGTATATACAATTATACATATATATTATAATCCGTTTTTTGGATTAAAAATTTATTTTATCGAGTAGATTGGGGCGAAAAGGTCATTTTTAACTATTAAGCCCTGTAAAACTTGCAAATGAAAACATTAATAGACAAACGAAGTAGTATTGTAAACTTCACGTTTTTAACTAAAAATTTTATCTAGAAACTATTTGCCTACAATGTTTAGTATTAGAATCATAGCTCTTATTCCAATACTGAAAATCGAGGAAAAAGTCATTTTTTTAACACGAAAATCAAATGTTCATTACAAAAATTCGTAATTTGACATTGAACAATTGTTAATTGAATCACTGTCGTTGAACTGTTACAATATTTAGTTTTGGACGAAATTGAAGAAAATTGCAAAAAAATGAGAAGAAATAGAAGATACTCATTGAATTGTCTCTTCATTGTGTTTTTCTTGTTTTCCCTTAGACACACACAACATTTTGTCAAAAACTGAAGGAAAAACACGAAAATAATATCTAGTTAGCTTTTTCGCCTCATGAACTATTTTCTTAGATTTTGTTAAACCATTCCAAGTATGAAACTCACGTTTTCAACATTTACGTCAACGAAAAGTAATTTTTTTGTAAAAAGGATGAGACCTAAAATCTGTTTGCGCTATATGGTTCCATTCGATGTCAAAAGACGCACAAAACAGTTTCAATCCCCTAACATACTAGGATCACTGCCAAATCATCCCCTAAGTACAAAAAAATTATAGCAATTCCCCTAACTTTAAAACCTAAAATTTTATTCTTTTAAATATTTCCAATATTTCCATTTAACATTCAAAAAAGCTCAAAATAGTTTCATCTACCTAATCCTCAGGTTCACCCTCAATATCAACCCCTATTCTTAGGGGTGAACCTAGGGGGTTAGTTGGATTAAACTGTTTTTGGTCTCTTTGGGCATTAAATGGATACATTTGGAATGATAAAATTTTAGGTCTCGAAGTTTCGAGAATTTTACTGATTTTTTTTGTACTTAGGGATTGATTTTGAGGGAAAACTTAGAGGGTTAGATGGATGAAACAGTGTTGGACTTCTTTAAACATTTAATGGACTCATTTTAAACGATACAATTTTAGGTCTCGAAGTTTGGGGATTTTTAATGATTTTTTTTTTGCTTAGGTTTGATTTTAAGGGTGAACCTAGGGGGTTATATAGATGAAACTATTTCGAGCTTCTTTGTACATTAAATGGAACTATTTAAAAGAATAAAATTTTAGGTCTCAAAGTTAGGGGAATTACAATGATTTTTTTTTGAACTTAGGGAATAATTTTAGGGGTGAACCTTGTGTGGTAGGGGATTGAAACTGTTTTCTGTTTCATTTTACATCAAATGGAACCATTTTACGCAATAAGATTTTAGGTCTCGAAGTTAGGGGATTTATGATTTTTTTGTGCTTAGGGGTTGATATTGAGGGTGAACCTAGAGGTTTAGGTGGATGAAACTATTTTGAGATTCTTTGAACATTAAAAATCCCTTTTACAAAAAATAACTTTTTGTTAACGTAAACGTTAAAAACTTCAGTTTCATTTCTGAGTTAGGTACATGTCGAGGTAAACAAACATTTCTCGTTCAGGATATTACTGTGATACGAAAAATACTCACCAGAAATTTTTTAAATCCAAATCTGAAGCGTTAAAAACAAATAAAAGCGAAAATTTGTTGGGAAAACCCTGACGAAAGCTTCGGATTGAAATTTATTTCAAATCAATCCGAAATTTTCCGAATCACTTCGGAATTTGTATCCGAACCAAACAGTTACATTCCGATCTAATCCAAAGAAAGTTTTCAATCCGAATTAATCCGAAGCCTATTCAAAATCAACCAGAACCTTTAATCCGAAAGAATCCACCAATCCGGATTAATCAGAATAAATCCGAACTTTCAATCCGAATAAATCCGGTAAATACGAATGAATCCGAATGAATCCAAATTTTTCGGAATCATTCGGATTGATTTAGATAGACCGGATTCGTTCGGGTTAAAAGTCCTGATTGAGCAGATTGACCGGATTCATTTGGATTTAAAGTTCGGATTCATTCGAATTGACCGGGTTTATTCGGATTAAAGTTTCAGATTGCTTTTTAATGGGTTTCGAATTAATTCGGATTAAAAACTTCCTCTGGATTAGATCGGAATGAAACTGTTTGATTCTGATATAAATTCCGGAATGATTCGAAATGAATTTCAATCCGGAGCTTTCGCTCTGCACGCTTTAGTAGCGATCTCAAAAAGTACATTGCGAAGTTGCTGAACATCACTGTTTTCAAATAATAACCGAATGGCTTTTTCGCCCCGTGGTTTGAGAATTTCGTGAATTGGCATTCTTAAATATAATAGGAAATAATAGCTAAATTTTTAATTTGAAATTTCCTATTTAGTTTACCTAAAAATTTATTTACTTTGTGAACATAAACTCTACTAATTTGTCTTTCCACAGCTTTGTTTAATTGGTCATCGGTTTCAAGAATTGCAAATTTGGTGTGAAATATGGCAACATAATCACAAATATTTGGGTCCGATTGAATAATGTCTAAAAAGAGTGGAAAATTTTCTATTCAATCGGAGTTTTATGATAAAACCATCTAAATTTTGGATATTAATTGAAATACATGAAACATTAGATATTGCGTGTAATCTTTTAAAAACTTAAAAATATTAAAAATATTATAAAATATTTTCATTAGCTTCTAATCACTCTCATCAATTCATCAGATAATTATCATTGCTGTTATTATTTTCACAAATGCCACACATGTATTTCTTATTAGACATTAATCCAATTGCATGCGGGAAATATTGTTAGATAATTATGATATATGAATTTATAAATATTGATTTGGTAATTTAATGACTAAACAAAAATTCGATATATTCAATAAATACACAGAATCAAATTATTTTATTGAGGCTGATGCACATGACGAGCACAGCCGAAAAAATTGAACATGTCTTGACTTTTCGTCGTAATATTTTGTTCACTACCCAGATCAAAAAATTTCAAATAAATGTTATTCAATTTAGCTGGAATTTTCAAACATATTATCTTTTCAATATACTTTTACTTTCAAACGTACCTACTTTTTCTAATTGCAAAGGAACTCGGGGATGAAAGAAAAATAATATTGAATTCGAAAAATAAGGGACACCCCAATTCAAAAGCTCGTGAAAGAAGCCTATTTAAAACTTCATTTCTCTCACCGCCTTAAACAGTATAATTTCTTACCTGTGAGACCAAATAATAATTTTTATTTGAGTGGAACTCGAATTGGAAAAACAGTATCTACCCTTGGCACTCAATTATTTGCAGGCATGGAGGACGAGATTTGCCCGTACGCAACCTTCCACCTTCTTGGCTTCCGCGAAGAGATGGATCCCAGTAAAGCTATGCAGTTCCAGACCTTCCCTCATCCAGCCAATGGACACTCTGGTACCATGGGACCTCCCATAGGACATCCCACAAACTCATCAGCACATAGTCGTTCTGGTTCTCAATCTATGGTATGTACTGTTGTTAAGCTGGTCTCTAGCTACAAACCTACGTCTCAATTCAATCAATTCCTTAAACTTTTAACCGCTTCGAAATCCGAATTTCTAGTTTCCGGGCGCCAGCTATTTATAAAAATAAATAGCAACGGATTTTAAATCTCCAATTTTAAAGGTTGGTGTCCAACGCCGATTTTTTTGTAACTTTGCAGGTCAAAGGAGGATCCCAGACTACAAAAAAAAAATAATTTTTTGGGCAATTGTTCATATTTAGGAGTTGAAATCACCCCTTGTATATTTTTGACTCTTTTGCTGTTTTAAGAGGTATCATTTGATAACAGCATGTGAAAGTTCCTGTTATTTGATTTTTTAAATAGAATAGTTCCTTTGTTAATAATTGATGGTCTTCAAAAGGACCGATATTAATATGGGGGAGGTTTTAAAGGATGGTCCTTAAAAGGACCGAGTAAAGGTGACGTGGGGAATTTATGCGATCTTGTGATTCACGGTGATCACATAATCGCATGCGTTGCTGTCGCCAAGGATGACAGGCCGTTTTCTCCTTCGGGGAATGATGATAACATTCGCGTTCCGGTGTGAACAGGAATTTACATTTTCCTTCTTTGGAGAATCGGGATCGTTTGTTTCGACTCCTAGGAGAGAAGTAAATTCATCAGTTAGGAAATGATCCTCGGGGCACCATTCGGATGGACCGTCGACTTTGATTTTTACTGGAGAATTCGTAAGAGTGTCGAACCACGAGCACCGTCCTGGACTCAGGTCGAGATAAGGGGTGCTTGGAATTGACAGGGTCAGGTAGTCTCGGAGGTCTGAGGGATAGCGGGTTTACTTGGTCGGTTTACCTAGATCGGAAGTCGAGAGTTGATCTCTTATTCTCGAGTCAGGGGCGAGGACAGGCGATGGAGGAATCCAGGTTAAGGGGACCACAGTAGGGGACCCTTGTTGGAAGCGATACGTGGCACCTGTCGCACTAAATGCCAAGAGTTCGTATTTCAGATGAGGGTTAGGAGAACCCCTATTAAAAAAAACACGTATATTTCTACGTACCAATTTCGGACAATTTATACGTATATTAGTACGTATAAATATACGTACACGTAGATTTGTACGTGCAAATCTACGTGAAATTGTACGTGTATTTGAGCTCTGAAAATCTGTGGAGCGATTTCCACCAAGTGACAAAGTATACGTAGATTTGCACGTACAAATCTACGTGAAATTATACGTGTATTTATGCTCTGCAAATTTGTGGACCATTTCCACGATTTCGACGTATAAAACACATATATTTATACGTACTAATGTACGTATAAATTGTCCGAAATTGGTACGTAGAAATATACGTGTTTTTTTTTTTAATAGAGACGAAATCTTGGGACCCTAGGGGTAGAAGGCAAAAACCTTCTTCGTGACGAAGTCTCCCTTCGTCTTGTACGACTGGAACCTCGGTCGCGGTTTCGTACTCGGTGTTGGTTTCGGTGTCGGTCTCGGTCCTGATATCGAGGCATGCAGAAAGAGGATAATGGAATCTACTGCTAAAATGAGAAGAGTTGGTTTTCTTGTGAAGATGAGTCTTTATTTGCTGTGTGCTGTGTACACGTTGAGGACTCGGGGGGAATTGAATTATTCGTGCTTAAGCGCGCATTATTATAGGCACTGCCGGGGAACTCTCTGTTCTATTACCGTCCGTTGCGTTCAGGGATTGGCTCTCGCGAAAAAGAGAGGGTAACTCGGAGTGTCGCTGAAGTGGGAGCGTAACCAAGTCTCGTAAGAGAGGGAATTGCAATTCGTTACTATCTGGAGCGCGGACTATGAAGAGAGACCCCTTTGCGAAAAATCAAAGTCGTAAGAGGGGGGAATAGTAATTCGTTACTATCAGGAGCACGGACGGTGAAGAGAGATCCGATTGCGAAGAACCTTTTTGTGTGGACTTAGAAATATTTTCTCCTAAGGAGAAAATACTTCTAAGTCAATTGACAGGTGGAAGTTAGATCGCCCAAGCTTGGCAAAGAAGAAATAGTAAATAGAAGCTTGTTGCTTAAAGCGAATTTAGCGGATATCACATTGTATTTTCTTTCTTTTTTTAAACAAAATTGTTCTAATTGATTTTGTATTACAATTTAAGCGTTAGTTGTAAAAGAAACTTACCCTCTAGAATATCATAATTCAGAAAATCTACCTCTAGAATGCTTCGCCATACGACATATATAGCTTAACATTTTGGATATTGTTGCTGCAAATAACTTGTTTTGATATTAAATTCAATTAAGGATCATCAGTGTTATTAAAAATAACCCCTAAATGTCATGTCATGCACCATTTTAAGCATTGAAAGTTTATAAATTTAACAGAAGAAGTCTGTAAATTTTACAGATTTCAAGCTGTTCGCGCTTGAAGATGACCCGATTGTAAATAACTAGCTGTCTATTAAAAAGTATCCAACGGTCCACTGAAATTTTTATGAGATATTTTAAGATGTCCATTTTCCTTAAATGCAATTTATTTAAAACAGTTGCATATTTCTTATGTAAAAAAATCATTCACATTCTCATCGCGCGCTTGCGTCTTTCGGGACGCTTGTGCCTATATATATTTTTTGAAATTACTACACCTTTGAATGCAAAAGAAAACTAATTTACTTAAGGCTCTATCGACCTTAAGGAACACATTCTCATCAGGGCACTCGCGCTCGATATTTGATACAAATTTTTAAAAGTATTTTTCACGATTAAAAGGAAAACTACTCATCCTATTGAAAAATGGTCAAAAGAGAACTTGTAGATCTTTTTGAGACCAATAATTATGTTTCTTATCATTTTCTCTGCATCTCGCGTTATTTGGCTCAAAATTTGAATTTTTGATTTTTTAAGGAAATTCAAAAAGTTGTTATGCCTATCCTATAGGGCGTTCAAAAAGAAACATTTTTCATCTTTAGACTTTTTTTCATATCGTGCGTTGGTTGGCTT
>CAJFCP010000370.1:5493-19452 GCA_904066005.1 Synergus itoensis
TTATTTAAGAGTTCATCATCAATATTTGCAGTATACTGCACCCGACACTCGGCCCAACATTGGTCGAAAGTAAGGCCGATGGTCTGATGAACTCTGGCAATTTGATTTAAAATGACAAAACCAGTATGGTTGGTTCAACTCTACACAACAAAAATTTTGTTTAAACAACTAAAGAATTTTGTTGAGCAGGTTTTTTTATCCAAAAAAAATTTTTGTTTAATCAATAAAATTCTCTACTGGATTCAATATATTTAATTTATTGGATTTACTGTTAACGTAGATGTGTTTTTTGATAAAATTATCTCGAGATAATTGAACAGTGAGAAGTCATTGCGCTCGGACTCAAAAATTTTATATGCCTTTCTACGATCCAGCAGTTCAATTTAATATTCGTGTATGATTGAGTATACCCTGGAAAAAATGTGAGACCACCAGCTCACGAGCTTAGGTTAGTGGTTTAGGTCGTAGACTCGCGTCCGATAGATCGTGCGTTCGAATCCCCCCGACGTTGCGTGCGAAATTTTATTTGTTATATAAGTGTTTAAAATTACAAATATCGATTAGTTATAAGAATATCCATAATATAACTGCGAATAAACCATGTTCTTAATTAATAATTGTTTTTTAAGACATTTAGATTTAGATTTCGACTCGGGATAGCCCAAGACTACACCGATCTTTTTTAGAACACTGGCACAATCTTGGCTCTCCAACTTCGGCCGATGGTCGGCAAAAACCTCGGCCCAGCGTGATCATTTTGCTAGTTGGGCCGAGCTTCGGCTAACAAGACTGGACCAAGTTTTACAAAGTCGGGCCGACTTTGGGCCGACGAAAAATTCGCACATGGGTAGTTGAAAGGTAACGCAAAATGAGGAACGCAATGTGAAGTTGTCTGAAATCCATGTCTTTTTTAGAAAAGGATTTAAATTACTTATTTAGTTTCAAATGAAGAAGAAAACCAATTTACTGAAGGTTCTATTGACCTTAAGGAACACATTCTCATCAAAGACAAATAATTATGTTCTTATAATTTTCTCTGTATCACGCGTTATATGGCTTAAAATTTGAATATTCGATTTTTAAGAAAATTCAAAAAATTGTTACGTCAGACCTGTAGGGCGTTCAAAAAAATATATTTTTCATCCTTTGACTCTGTTTCATACCGTGCGTTATTTGATTTTAAATTAATTTTTTTTTTTTAATTTTCAAAATGATCTAACTTTTTTAATTTTCATCAAAAATGGCTGACCAACGAACTCGGTCTTCATTTTAGGACACTAAAAAAGTATACCAAAACCCAATCCAATCGGTAAATTCCTTCGAAAGTTAAATTCCTTCAAAGAAAAGTGAATCGCGAGCTGTGATGACTGAAAATGGGTGTTGAGAGCACTGACTTAACCGTAACTTATTTAGGTACATATATGTATATGGAATGGAATTAATATGAAATACAGATTAAAAATGAAAGCACGTTATTATTATTAGATAAAATGAATTTAGAAAAAATATAATAAATTTGATGAAAAATAGAATTTGGAGAATTTTGATGCGCCCCCGTTTATAGGCCAGTCTTGCGATGCTTGGAATTTTGCTTCGCCTAGCTATCCTAAATGTAAAAGTTTTTCTTATTTCGCTTGGGAGAATTGCGTGTATGAAAACGATTATCGATGGGATATGCAGATTGTCACTATGATTAGTATGATTGTGTATTCAAGTATTACGCATA
This sequence comes from Synergus itoensis, assembly GCA_904066005.1. Lineage (NCBI taxonomy): Eukaryota > Metazoa > Arthropoda > Insecta > Hymenoptera > Cynipidae > Synergus > Synergus itoensis. The sequence goes on from CAJFCP010000370.1 coordinate 7,220, forward strand.
AGTTGAGAACCTCCATTGCGAGGTCACGAAAGGCTAACATAGGCCATGCAATAGCCAGCACGCATTCCGCTTCATTCATGTTTCTTGATCTAACTCTTTACCACCTTTTCCTCTTTTAAACCACCCTGGTGTATGTAGATTCAGTTCCTAACTACCCCTAGTTGATGAGAATACCTTCCACTCTCCTTCCATAACAAGGAGGCTTGACTGAAAAAATCATTTATTTTAATCTTACTTGACTGACTGTAACGAGAAAAATGGATTGGATTGTACTGTTTAATATCTTTGAAGCTTAACTGCGTGATGGCGATGCAAGATATTACGGTTTAATATCAAGATAATATACGCATATTTCTAATGAATTCAAAGAATTAAAAAATTCTAGGTATAATATTTTAGAAAATTGCACAATATTTAAAGGGATTATGGAGATTTCAAACAAAATTTCGAAGCATTGAAAAGCTTTTATAAAATTTAACAGATTTAAGAGTATTTCAAAAGATTTTAATAGATAGAAGTTCGTTAGCCAAACATTTTGGACGAAAAGTTAGAGCATGTACAGATATTTGTATAAATTCTCATGAAGTCGAATAATTTATTCTTATAACTTTTTTCGATAAAGAAGATTATCAGACATAACATTTTGAATATTCAAAAAAACGAACAAAAATTTTAATTTGAAGCCAAACAACGCACCATATGAAAAAAAAGTCAGGAGATGAAAAATGTTTCCTTTGAACGCCCTACAAGATTGGCAAAAATTAAAATTTTTTATTTTGAATTTTGACTAAACTGATGTTACTTTGCAAAAAACTTTTGACCTTTCAAATACAAAAACATATTTTTCCAAAAAACATTTTCAATCGAATAATTCATTACAAACAAGCAAAAATTTAATCCTATCTTGATGCGGTCAATTTCTGTAGCTGCTGGCGCTGGAGTGAACATTTTCGCTGAAAATTTTAAGTCCCGTGTAGAAATTTCTAAACCTGGCCCAGATCGGTGATGAAACGCCCGGTCCGATCGGGCCAGGTTTGGCCAGATCTGGGCCTGGTCGGGTCGTGTGTTTCATCCCCGATCTGGACCCGATCAGGGCCAGATTCCCCAATCTGGGCCCGATCGGGGCCACAGCAAAATTTCTACTCGGGGTGGACATTTTAGCCTTAAATTGGACATAACTTTTGCGCTCACTGCGATATATTAGTTTTATACGTGGTAAATTTCTTTGCCCAAAAATACTACTTAATTTCCGTGAGCATAGAAAAGTGTGCTTCAAGTATATTCTTGGACTTGGAGTGATACTTTTATAATTTTAGAAGGACACTTTTTTCATTTATATGGTCTCAACAACTGCGGTCACCAATATCTAATAAAAAATCGGAAGATTTTTGACCTGAGTAGTTGCGCGCACACTTTCACACACTCTGGAATGAACACTTGAATTGTGAAAGCGGTGACAGGACTTTAAGATTGTCTTACTGAGTTATAAATCAAAGCAGATCGCGAATGTTAAATCCATGAAATTTCAGTGGCCTAAGTTTCACTGAATTATTAGCATATGATTTTTCTCAGAATTTTCAAACATCGAGCGAAAAAGCTATTAGTATGCAAAACATTCAATTTTTTTTAACTATATATTATATATTGTTATATCTTTTTATGAGGGTTTCTGTAACTGTAATGCGACTGTAAGCTTTTTCTACAGGAACGAACGCGCGCGCATTTACTTTTTTTAAATGTTATAATTTATGATATTTTATTTCTTCTTTTCAATCCGTCGTAATTAAAATTTTATTTTAAAAAATTTGAGTTTTATAGGAATAACAGTAACATGATATGAATTTTAAAAACTTAACCAATATTCAAAAATAATATATATTTTTAAAAAATGTTTCCTTTTATTTTATAAATTAAATAATTACAACATGTGGTTTGCTTTATAAAAAATAATAGTTGTTAGATTGTTTTCAAAATTAACTATGTTTACTATAGTATGGATCTTTAATTATGGTTTCAATTTCGATAAAAACTACCGCATTTATAGTTATACAATATTATTTGAAAACCGGTTAATTAATTATTAAATTAATTTATTAATTAGTCATAATAAATTATTTAATTGTTTATTTTAAATATTATTATAAAACTGCTTTTTTAAAATCAAGATTTTCGATATATTTCGAGTTTAAACTCGTGATAAAATGATGATTAATGAAATCAAATTCAAACGAGCGTGCGCAAATATCGATTGTCGAAAATCATTATCGATACCTACACAACGAATCAGAAGTGCGGAATAAGCGTTACGATATTTCGACTTCGACTCAATCATCTTTTTAGAAATAGAATTATAGACTTCAGGGAGTCTGACTGTAAATTTTTATAGATATATGGAGCCAAAATAATTTATTTTGTCTCATTTTCTCCATATTATTTTTAAAAAATTTTCAATTCAGTGTTCGAATTTATAGGGGAAAGTGGTTTTATGTCGGCACTGTGGGTAAAGTCGGCCCCCCCCCCACTTTTTTTTCTATTTTTTTACGAATTGGTTCAGTTATTTTGTCAAGCGATACCGTAGTAACCACTGACATATTACTTATATTAATTATTAATTATTACTTATATTAATATGTCAGTGGTTACTACGGTATCGCTTGATAAAATAACTAAATCAATTCGTAAAAAAAATTGAAAAAAAAGTGGGGGGGGGCGACTTTACCCACAGTACCGACATAAGACCACTTTCCCCTACCTAAATCATTAATATTTGACTGAAGTAGGATATTATAAAAATGTTGTCCAAAGGAAAAAGAATTTTTTGTCTATATGCAAAAACCGTTCAAAAATCTTAAAAACCCAGACCTTTATAAAGGGTAAGCAATATTTGTTTTTTTTTTCTCATTGTTCCGAAATTTTGCCAAAATCAAAACTTTTTAAAATTCATCGCTCAATAACGCAAATCATTAATATTTGTATAAAATTAGATGTTTCCTTTAATTTCAGGTTTGAGAAAGAGTTTAAGATAGTTATTTTGAATTCGGAAAAGTGAGAAGTGACTTATATTATAATCAATCCTTAGTGCAGATACGTCTTTTTCGATTTGCAGAGAGCGGTATTGTCTATAGAATGACGGTCAGCGGCACACGTAGCAACGTGTACAGAAGAGCCCGATGGAGGAGAGAGAGAGATGGCAGGAGGAACCGGCATAGCAACAGAGAGACCACTTTGAAACGAACCAGCGAGCGTTCCACTCCTACTTCCTACTACTGCTGCTGCTGGCTCTGCTGACTGCAAAGCGCTGCGAAGCGCCTGAGAGAGAGGGAGGGAGAGAGAGCGAGAGAGAAAGAGAGATGATAGAGTAACCAAGGGGGAGAAAGGGAGAGAGCAGTCGCGTATTGATCGTGTCGCACGGGGTTGGAGCAACCACCGACCGACTAGATGGTCTGCTTGCCTGCCATGTGAGCCCGACAAAAAGAGAAGTACCATAAGAGACGAAGAGATAAATCAAAAAATGAGTGAGAGAGGAGATGATAAAAATAGTAGAGAAGGTGGACAAAAATGCAAGAAAAAATAGAGAAGGAAAGAGAATAATAGAGAATCAAACACTTCGTCGAAAACGCGCCTTAGTTCATTGATCCTTCAACTCAGCTCTTCATATTCTGCAAATAATACTTCTGACGCGATCAAGAAACTCTTTTACAATACTATTAAAATTTTTTTGTGATTTTACAACACATTAAAATAAAAAATGTAAAATTACAATAAATGTATTATAATTTTACAATAGACGAACGTAAAGTTTTCGAAACTAAATTTGCATTTAAGGGCATGTATTACTTATCCGATCCCTACCTTACCGACATTTTTTCTCTGCATCGTTATTTCTAAATTTATGATGATAATGATAATAATATATAGTAATTATAGTTAAAGCATTAAGGTACGTTTATCTAATCCTAAATATTTACACTTATAAAAAAAAAAATTCAAAATAATTTTTTTGTGTTTTTATAAAACTTTAAGACCGAGGGGTTGAAAACTCGATCAAAACGGGTGTACACCTACTTCTGACTTCAGGATATTTCAATGACTTGAGAAGATTTCACTGACTTGAAGAGATCTCAAGAAAATTCAAATTAATTCGCGTGACTTTAAGTGAATTCATGTGATTTCATGTGACTTCATATAAATTCAAATAACTTCAACAGATTTCACTGACTTCAAGTGACTTCAAAATTCTTCAGACATTTCAAGAGATTTCAGATACTCTTCAGGAGAATTCAGGAGATTTCAATGTTGCCAACTCAAAATTTCCAAAAAATAGAAATTGTGCTGAATTGTGCTCGATTTGTGCTGTATTGTGCAGTAAAAGATTTTTTTGAAAAAAGAAAATTTCACACCCAAAATAAAAAAAAATCCGGTCTTTTTGGAAACGATTGATTCTAGAAAAAAATGCCATAAGACTTATTTGTTGTGCTCGCTTAGCACAACCCAGCACAAGTTTCAGATTTTCAAAATTCGCATTTTTGCAAATTTTGGGGGAAAGACGTATTCCAAGTTAAAAAAATCCGTGTTTTTGGAAACAATTGATTCTAGAAAAAATGCCATAAGACTTACTTGTTGTGCTCGCCTAGCACAACCCAACACAAGTTTCAAATTTTCAAAATTTTGCATTTTTGCAAATTTTTTGGGAAAAGACGTAACCCAAGTTCACAAAAATCTGGTTTTTTGGAAAAGATTGATTCTAGAAAAAAATGCCATAAGACTTATTTGTTATACTCGCCTCGCACAACCGACCACAAGTTTCAGATTTTCAAAATTCGCATTTTTGCAAATTTTGGGGGAAAGACGAATTCCAAGTTCAAAAAATCCGGTTTTTTTGGAAATGCTTGATTCTAGAAAAAAGTGACATAAGACTTATTTGTTGTGCTCGCCTAGCATAACCCAGCACAAGTTTCAGATATTCAAAATTCGCATTTTTGCAATTTTCGGGGAAAGACGTATTCCAAGTTCAAAAAAATCCAGTTTTTTTTGGGAACGATTGATTCTAGAAAAAAATGCCATAAGACACTTTTGGACTATGTACATCAAAAGTTATACTAATAAAGGGTTATCAACAAATACAAAAATATTTTTATTGGGAGCGGATTGGGGTCAGGTACGTGAATCACGCACGGAAATTACACCGCAACAAAATAAGGGACCATTTTCTATTAAATGAAAAAACTCTGCCATTTTTGGACTCTGTACATCAAAAGTTATACTAATAAAGGGTTATAAACAAATACGAAAACATTTTTTATGTGAGTGGATGGGGGTCGTAAATGAGGAATCACGCGCAGAAATGACACCGCAACAGAGTAAGGTACCATTTTCTTTTAAATGAAAAAACTCTGCCATTTTTGGACTCTGTACATTAATAGTTATACTAATAAAGGGTTATAAACAAACACGAAAACATTTTTTATGTGAGCGGATGGGGGTCGTATACGGGGAATCACGCGCAGAAATGACACCGCAACACAATTTGGGACCATTTTGTATTAAATGAAAAAACTCTGCCATTTTTGGACTCTGTACATCAAAAGTTATACTAATAAAAGGTTATAAACAAATACAAAAACATTTTTCATGTGAGCTGATTGTGGTCGTATACGTGGAATCACGCGCGGAAATGACCACGTAACAAAATTAGGGACCATTTTCTATTAAATGAAAAAACTCTGCCACTTTTGTACTCTCTATGGGTCGGCGCAACTGTTTTGGCCTCCGTAAGACCTGTTGTGGCCACCATCAATTTTCGTAATTTATTACAGTTCCGTTGGTTCTATTGCATTTTGACAAACGCAGTTTGATGGCTCGTCAAAAAACTGCGTTCGTCAACATGCAGTAAAGCCAACGGAACCGTAATAAATTAAGAAAATTCTGATAGTGGCCACAATAGGAGCAGTGGCCAAAACCGGTGCACCGACCCTACATTAAACGTTATACTAATAAAGGGTTATAAACAAATGCGGTGTCATTTCCGCGCGTGATTCCACGTATACGACCCCAATCTGCTCACAAAAAAAAATGTTTTTATATTTGTTTATAACCCTTTATTAGTATAACTTTTGCTGTACAGAGTCCAAAAGTGGCAGAGTTTTTTCATTTAATAGAAAATGGTCCCTTATTTTGGTGCGGTGTAATTTCCGCGCGTGATTCCACATACTCGACCCCAATCCGCTCACAATAAAAATATTTTTGTATTTATTTATAACCTTTTATGAGTATAACTTTTGATGTACAGAGTCCAGAAGTGGCAGAATTTTTTCATTTAATAGAAAATAGTACCAAATTGTGTTGCGTTTTCATTTCTGCGCGTGATTCCCCGTATACGACCCCAATCCGCTTACAAAAAAATGTTTTTGTATTTGTTTATAACCCTTTATTAGTATAACTTTTGATGTACAGATTCCAAAAGTGGCCGAGTTTTTTTATTTAATAGAAAATGGTCCCTAATTTTGTTGCGGTGTCATTTCCGCGCGTGATTCCACGTATACGAACCCAATCAGCTCACATAAAGAATGTTTTTGTATTTGTTTATAACCCTTTATTAGCATAACTTTTGATGTACATAGTCAAAAATTGGCAGACTCTTTTCATTTAATAGAAAATGGTCCCTAATTTTGTTGCGGTGTCATTTCCGCGCGTGATTCCACGTACACGACCCCAATCCGCTCACAAAAAAAATATTTTCGTATTTGTTTATAACCTTTTATTAGTATAACTATTGATGTACAGAGTCCAAAAGTGGCAGAGTTTTTTCATTTAATAGAAAATGGTCCTAAATTGTGTTGTCATTTCCGCGCGTGATTTCATGTACACGACCCCAATCCGCTCACAAAAAAAAAATATTTTTTTATTTTTTTATAACCTTTTATTAGTATAACTTTTGATGTACATAGTCCAAAAGTGGCAGAGTTTTTTCATTTAATAGAAAATGATCCCTAATTTTATTGCGGTGTCATTTTCGCGCGTGATTCCATGTACACGACCCCAATTCGCTCACAAAAAAATATTTTTGTATTTGTTTATAACCCTTTATTAGTATAACTTTTGATGTACAGAGTCCAAAAGTGGCAGAGTTTTTTCATTTAATAGAAAATGGTCCTAAATTGTGTTGTCATTTCCGCGCGTGATTTCATGTACACGACCCCAATCCGCTCACAAAAAAAAATATTTTTTTATTTTTTTATAACCTTTTATTAGTATAACTTTTGATGTACAGAGTCCAAAAGTGGCCGAGTTTTTTCATTTAATAGAAAATGGTTCCTAATTTTGTTGTGGTGTCATTTCCGCGCGTGATTCCACGCACACGACCCCAATCCGCTCACAAAAAAAATATTTTTGTATTTGTTTATAACCCTTTATTAGTATAACTTTTGATGTACAGATTCCAAAAGTAGCCGAGTTTTTTCATTTAATAGAAAATGGTCCCAAGTTGTGTTGCGATGCCATTTCTGCGCGTGATTCCCCGTATACGACCCCAATCCGCTCACAAGAAAAATGTTTTTATATTTGTTTATAACCCTTTATTAGTATAACTTTTGATGTACAGAGTCCAAAAGTGGCAGAGTTTTTACATTTAATAGAAAATGGTCCCTAATTGTGTTGCTGCGTCATTTCTTCGCCTGATTTCCCGTATACGACCTTCCGCTTGGATTTTATAACATTCATAACTTTTTAACCATCAGTCTAATTGAGCTAAAACTTTACAAATAATTCCTTTAAACCTTAATGAACAACTTTCTCATTGAAAGTTTTCCGTAGTTTAAAATTCGCTCGATAAACGAAGCGCTTGAAAGTTATAGTTCATGATTATTGGAGTTTTTCGTTTTCGTGAAATGCAGTTTTTCAAATTATTTCAAAAACTACAAATTCTACAAATTTTTGCAAGGGAAAAGAAGATCCGTCTTGAAATTCTCTACAAATATCGGTTTTCCAAAATTAAAATTCGAACGATTTTACAAATTCCACATTCTGGACAATACTTTCCCTGCTTGATTCACGCATATCCCCTCTCTTAGTCGTCGGACGCTCAATTCGTCTGACTTAGACGTCTGAAACTTCCGCCCAATTTTTAATTCCGCTTTTTCTACTCATCTTGCGTTCAAGTCCTGATCCTTATATCGAAGAAATCAATTTCTTGATTTCTCCGAAGATTATGGGAAGCTATGTCTCGATCGTTCGAAGAGCTATAGATGAGAAGTCAACGTCTGCTGATAGTCTTATTACGACTAGTCGGAATACCAGGTCGAAAATATACTACTGGCCTAGCCGTTCAGAAGGTAAGAAGAGTCTTCGAATTGCAAGAGTGTCGTCAGTTAGGCATCGGTCCAACTGCTCTGTTTAAAAAGCTTGCGAGGTGCGAGCGGATTTGTCTTACACTCTTGCAGGATTAATGAGATGATGAAATCGTCAGCTCAATCGGATCATCAAGAAATAATTACAACCGGACATGCACACCAATTTTTTTTTTATTTTTAAATACGTTGAACAAAAGAAAAAAATAAATAAATCAATTCATTGCTGAAGAATTCTTCAGATTTATGAGAATTCAAATTCAATTTAAAGGACATGTACTGCTTTACCCAATCCCTAATTTACCCACGGAGAAAACTGAGTAATCAAAGTTAGATAGTCAGAATTTAGATGATCAGTTTGACTATCCAGATAATGCCTTCTACCCTTTATCATTTTTTCTGAATAGTTAAGATGAATATTATTTTATGATCAGTTTGATTATCATGAGAGGATCAAGTTTACTACCTAAGATAGTCAAATCTTGCGCGCCGTTTCGTGACACGAGGCAGCATGCAGCAAACCGAGTCGAAATATAGATCCTTTTTATATTCTCTATGATGCTGAATTAATTCTTTTTTAGATCTCCTTAGTACTCGACAACCTTATTTGATTCTCTTAGATCTTATTTAGTGCAATTTTAATCCTTTTTGAGTCTCTTTAAAATTTTTCTAGCATTTCAAGTTCTCATTTACACCTCTCATAATCTCTACAATATTTTAAGTCCGATTTTATTACTCTAATAATCTCTAGAATAATGTTAAATCCTATCTAGAGGTTTTGAATGTATATACACTTAATGGAAATAATAACTAAAGTTAACTAAAATATTCATGATTAACTATTTTGATCCGGCAGTTCAATTTAATATTCGTGTATGATTGAGTATACCCTGGAAAAATGTGAGACCACCAGCTCACGAGCTTAGGTTAGTGGTTTAGGTCGTAGACTCGCGTCCGATAGATCGTGCGTTCGATTCCTCCCAGCGTTGCGTGCGAAATTTTATTTGTTATATAAGTGTTTAAAATTACAAATATCGAATAGTTATAAGAATATCCATAATATAACTGCGAATAAACCATGTTCAAATATAGTCAGACTGACCGTCTAGATATTCAAGCTGACTATCCATTTTTCTCCGTGCCGGCATTGTTTTATGCATGAACAACTCATGTCCACACAAAATTAAATATCAAGTTGAACAATTTCCCAAATCTACTAAAAGACACTAAGGAACGTTTTTATGGTACTAAATTTGCATAATTAAAAAAAATACATATCTCTTTTAAATTTATTTATAAAAATTCAGGACTACAGAAATTTTTAGTAAATGTCTTAAGCGTCTTTTCGCAAATATTTCAAAGTTTCAAATCTCTTGAAATTCCTTAAATTTCACAAAATACCTTAGAATTCCTAAAAATTTACTGAAATCCCTTAACTTTCACGAAATCACTTAAAATTCCTAAATATCTTTGGGGATCTCTTAAAATTCCACAAAATCCTAAATATCTTTGGGGATCTCTTAAAATTCCACAAAATCCTGCCAAATGCCCAAAAGAAAAATTATTTGGTTTCTTTTAAAATTCCACAAAATATACTTTTAAACTTCTAAAAAAATCTATTGAAATTTCTTAAAATTTCATATAATCCCTTAAAACCCATCGATATCTCTTAAAACCCATATATAAATCCCTTAAAATTTCATGAAATACTTGCATCAAAATGCATTAAAAAAATCTGCCCGCTTTGCGGGCACATTCTCATCGCGCGCTTGTGCCCTGCAGGAAGCTTGCATTTTTTTTAAATTACTTTAAATTTAAATTTAATTAAATTGAATTTAAATGAAATTAAATTACAGCTTTGAATGTAAAAGAAAACTAATTTACTTAAGGTTCTATCGACCTTAAGGCCATGTAAGACTTACCCGATCCCTACCTTACCGACATTTTTTTCTCTGCAAACTTACTTGTACATTTGTTGAAATATCAAATTGAAAATTTCTAAAATTAAAGAAAATAATCTAAGGTATGTTTATCTGGTCTTAAATTTTTATAAATGTCGATATTTAGGACCAGATAAACGTACCTTAATACTTTAGCTTCAATTTTAGAAATTTCCAATTTGATATCTCAATAAATGTAGGAGTAGCGTTGCAGAGAAAGAAATGTCGGTAAGATAGGGATCGGGTAAGTCTTACATGGCTTTAAGGAGCACATTCTCATCAGGGCTAGTGATGGGATATCGATATCGAAATATCGAAAATATAGATATTCAGCGTCCGATATATCGATATTTTATATCGATATTTACAAAACGATATATCAAAGTTGATATTTTTCATTATATCGATATTTTTTTTTTATTTATTTAAAAATTATTTATTTCTCCCAAAATCCAACCGAAGAAGCATTTCCATTTTCTCATCCAATGCAAATATCTATTCCATTGGATTTCTCCCAAACTTTAATTCTGTATCTGTCTGTATTTTTGATTCTGCAAACATTTACGAAAAGATGCACTTTCATTGGATGAGAAAAATTAATAGAAAATCTGCATCCAATAAGAATGTGTATTCCCTTGGCTTTGCCTTAGCTGGGACCCTTGGACTTTGGAACAGATTAGCAGAAAAAAGAAATGGATAATACAAAATTCAAAATAGTATTAAATTAATACTATTTTATGTATTTTGATACTTTAATAAAAAAAATTTGAATGAAAATGTGTTTCTGAATAATATAATCCATTATTTATTTGAAAATGAAAGAATATCGAAAATATCGATAATATCGATATTTTTATTCGATATATCGATAATTTCGATATTTAATTTTCGATAATTTCGATATTTAATTTTCGATATATCGATATTTAAAATATCGATATATTTTTTTCGATATCCCATCACTAATCAGGGCACTCGCGCTTCGCGCTCGGCTCTGTTTAACAATATTCTTCATGATTAAAGAGAAAAATATTCATCCTATTGAAAAATGGTCAAAAGAGAACTTGTAGATCTTTTTAAGACTAATAATTATGTTTCTTATCATTTTCTCTGAATCTCGCGTTATTTGGATCAAAATTTGAATTTTCGATTTTTTAAGGAAATTCAAAAAGTTGTTATGCCTATCCTATAGGGCGTTCAAAAAGAAACATTTTTCATCTTTAGACTTTTTTTCATATCGTGCGTTGTTTGGCTTCTAATTTAAGTTTTCTTTCATTTTTTTGGATTTTCAAAATGTTATGTCTTTCAATTTTTTTTTTATCCAAAAAAGTCATTAGGAAAAATTGTTCGACTTTTTGAGTACTACGAATATCCGTGCATAGAATTTTTAAATTAAAAAAAAAGTGGTATCAAAAATTTTCAAAATGCTCCAACTTTTTGAATTTTTATCCAAAATGGCTGGCCAACGAAACTGACCTTCATTTTAGGACACTAAAAGAGTATACCAAAGGCCAATCCAATCGGTAAATTCTTTCGAAAGTTATCGTGCTAACAAACTAAAATCTACTGACAGACATACAGACAGACAGACATACAGACATACAGACAGACACTTTCATAAAAACATGTTTTTCGGGTTCAGGGGGTCCCAAAACGTGGACATTTGACAAAAACGGGGGGGTCAAATTTTACACAAATCTAATACATTCTCTTTGATGAGAATGTAAAAATTATTTTTATCCAAAATGGCTGGCCAACGAACTTGACCTTCATTTTAGGACACTCAAAGAGTATACCAAAGGCCAATCCAATCGATCAATTCTTTCGAACGTTATCGTGCTCACAAACTAAAAATCTACAGACAGACAGATACACAGACACAGACAGACAGACACACAGACACAGACAGACACACAGACAGACACATTCGTAAAAACATGTTTTTCGG
>CAJFCP010000372.1:0-10036 GCA_904066005.1 Synergus itoensis
TTTTTAAAAAATGGTTATAACCATTCGATAGACCAGGAAAAAAGCTATCAAAAACATGTGGGACAAAATTTTGTATATTCCATAGGAAAGGAGATTAGTACCTTCGAAATAGCACGAAACAGCACAAAATCGAAAAAATTCGAAAAATTCCCCCTCCCCTATCTCGGTCAATTTTTATCCAATCGAAAAAATCTTTTTCCTTTAAAGTTTTACCTAGTAGGACTATACTGTACCCAAGTTTGAGTTCGATCAGATAAAGTCAAATTCTGAGGGTGGTACACTTGAGGAATAATGCCCCATATATGAGAAGAAAAATTAACCCTTAAAGTACACACTAGGATCGCATGCACTCCACGACAGTATTTTTCCAATTTTCAGTACCTAATAAAGGTAGAGGAAGCTGGTTTAGTTTAAGTTTAGCTTTTTTTCTTAGTTTATTTTAGAAATATTTATTTTTAATTTTTAACTACAGTATAACTTATGCTACTTTAAAACTTATACTTTCAATAAGATGAAAAAAAATCAAGTCAAAATATCATATAGTTTAGTTTTTATAAAGGTTTTTTCACTGGAGTGCAAATAAGATATATGAGATATATGTGTACGAATAACATTTCGTAATACTTTTAAAACTATTCAAGAATACTTTCTCAAAATTTCAAAGAGAAATTATTCAAACTCATTTCGATTCCATGAACGTGAGCCGCCAGAATCGACGCGACTCAGTGGCGTCAAAAGAAGGCCGAAAAGCAAGAAAAGAGCTGTTGCAACAAGCTCAAAATGATGCCTAATATATCAGCGAGAAAAAATTGAGATTGTTACATGCAGCTGGAAACGTTGATTGATCAATATTGAAAACATCCAAATATCTAGTTTTCAGAATTTTTTTTCAAATGCGTTTTTCTCGAAACGATTTTTCTTCAATTTGTGTCCAGCCTAGCTCAGAAAGTATTCAACCGATCGATTTGAAATTTAGTGCACATATATTATTTACTACACACACACACACACACACACATATATATATATTATTTAGCCGAACATTAACCTAACTACGATTCAATATTATTGCTTAAAGTATGTTTTTAATGCAAAATAATTTTAAAAAGTGCCAAAAAAATTGTATTTCTTCGATTAAACACCTCTCAAATGCGTAAAATTCAACTTTTTCGATAGTGGTTAGGTTCATGTTCTTAAGAAACCTGTTCTTAAGATAATCCCAGAGCCGATTTGATTTCAGATTAAAATTGCAGCCTCTAGCCTGCACAAGGACAGCACAAATTCGAGGCGAGGCTCGACAGGCGACGACCCGTATTATCCAAATTTATTGCTCAAATGATATTAAAACTAGCTGTGAATTCAATCTCGGGTGTTCCATTTAAATATATTTATATTTTTTTTGTGCTGATTTTTGACATCTTTGCTTCTTCATAGAGGAAGCATTAACGGTTTACTTAAATATTAAAAAATATAGGTATATATAATACTTTTTCCTCGAAGCAATTAAAGAATCTTTCCATGTCATCATTCATATTTTTAAATAAAATTTATTTATGTTAGATTATTTAATTTTCTACGATACAAGAAACCTTTTACTTTCTTACGTTAGTTTTGAATTTTGGATGGGCACGTTTTGAGATATTATTCGTGCAAATAAGCCCTACAAATTTCATCAATTTATCTACAACTGTCTTTAAGTTGTAGTGGCGACAAAAAACGGCGATATACACACACACACAGCGAGAGAGACAATTATTAGAATTTTCTATTAGACATTTATCAACTGAGGAAAGTTTAAATAAACCATTTTGAAAATATTGGAAACTCTAACGACTAAAAAGCTTCCTCTCTATGAGGACGCAAAATTAAAATAGTTGTTCCAAAGTAATATTAAAATATTGTCCAATTTTTAATAAATTCTATTCATTCCTTCCCCGCGAAAAAAATGGTGAAAATCAAGCAAGAATCGCGATCCTAAATTGTTTTCCTTCCTTAAAGCTTTAAGCAAAAATAGCATTCTAACATTTTTTGTAACTTGCGAGATTAGGCGCGCGCTTAAAGAAACTGAAATGACAATTTAAATTCTCGCGCCATATAAATTGACCAATGAGGTTAGCGCACTACGCATGAAGTTAGCTGAAAGGTAACGCAAAATGAGGAACGCAATATGAAGTTGTCTGAAATCCATGTCTTTTTTAGAAAAGGATTACATTCTCATCAGAGAATGTACCTATTAGATTTGTGTAAAGTTTGACTCCCCCATTTTTTGGCAAATGTCCACGTTTTGTGGCTCCCTGAACCCAAAAAACATGTTTTTACCAATGCGTCTGTCTCTGTCTGTGAGTCTGTAGATTTTTAGTTTGTGAGCACAAAGCACGATATAACATTAGAAAGAATTGACCGATTGGATTGGCCTTTGGTGTACTATTTTAGTGTCCTAAAATGCAAATCAAGTTCGTTAGCCACCCATTTTGGATAAAAATTAAAAAATTTCGAGAATTTTGAAAATTTTTTAAACCAATTTTTTTTTACATTTACAAATATGTGCGGATATTCGAAGTACTTAAAAAGCCGAACAATCTATCCTTATCACTTTCTTCAATAACAAAAAAAAATTGTCAGATTTATAACATTCCTAAAATTAAAAAAAAAAAACTAACGAAAATTAAAATTTGAAGTACGATATGAAATAAAGTCAAGAGATGAAAAATATTGCTTTTTGAATGCCCTATAGGATTAGCATAATATCTTTTCGAATTTTATTGAAAAATCGAAAATTAAAATTTGGAACTAAAGATTTTTAGAGCCAGAGTATGTGATAAGAATACAGATAATTATTGGCCTTAAAAAGATCTACAAATTCTTCCTTGACCATTTTTTGATAGGATGAGTAGTTATCGTTTTAATTGTGAAAAATATTTTTAAACATGTAGTTATTCATGTAAATATGTTATTATTCATGTAAAACTAACTTAATTAAAACAAAAGTATAGTGCAGCGATAAAAGTTGGTAAGTGAGGATAAGCGCGCAATGTTCGGAGCGTGAAAGTCGACGTATATGATGAGAATGTGCCCACAAGGCACATTCTTTATGTAAACGAAGGTGTGCAAATCTTTTTCACGTATCTTTTCACTTAAAGCGAGACTTTACTCGCGGGTTTGTTTTGCCAACTTTTATTGTGCAAATGTAAATGTACAAAACCTTGTGCGCAAATAGATATTCGAGGTATTAATATACACGTATTTTAATATTGCAATGTATAAGTATAATATTAATTTAATGTCGATAAACGTTTATTAAACTTAATATAGGTACTTTCGTATAGTAAAATCATGTGGGTATAATATATGTATTGATTTTGCAAACATTTTTATAGTGTAGAATATAATAGATTCTAAGTTAACTAAAATGGAGGTCAAGAAAAAAAAAAACATCCTCCAATTTCATCATCATCAAGGCGCCCTTATTTTCCCTGCCCTTTTCTCTCACAATTATACATACTTACAAAGAGGGCCATGCACATATATGGCGGCGCAGGCGTGACCAGTTAGTCAGTCACGTGTTCCACACGCTTCTTGCGCACTTCTTTGGTATGAATGCGCGAAGCGTGTGCATGAAGCGTGTACGTGAAGCGTGTATGTGAAGCATGAGCTTCCCCGGGAACGATCTGAGAGTCTTTCCCAAAGTCTCAGTTCAAGTCAAGTCACACCTGCTCCTTTTTCCCACGAGATCGCTTGCCCCATAAGCCTCAGGGGGCACCACGGCCTCAATCGTCAATTTCCGCCGATCTTCGTTATACATACCTATATAGCTCGCGGATGTCAAACGATCAACGATCTACTCGTTTCGATCTTTTTTTCAAAGAGTATGTTTGCAATTCATTAATTCGGCCTCGAAAATTTTTAAAGGCGCACAGTGGGAAACAGGCACTTTTTTTGGGACAAAAATCAGTCGACTCCTCAAATCTCAACAAATCAGAGCACATTTTTTGAATTTCATATTTCTGCAAAGAGGTATAGAATTAGTAAATTTACTTTTGTTGAGTAAAAATGTAACTTGTAGATAAATATCCTACATTTCCTTAAGGGCATGTGATACTTTTTGATCGAATTTAGCAAGATGAAACTTTTTTTTAATTTTGCAAGATAAAAAGAGTCAATAACGGTCCGTTTTAATGTTTTCTTCCGTTTTCCAAAGTTTCAGGACAAAATATTCATTTTTGTGGCTGAAAAGTTGGGTAATTTGATCACTCATAAAGCATAGAGCACCTAACCTCAAAGTGACAAATGCATTACGAATTTTAGCAAATTTAAACTTTTTTTCATTATACAAGATAAAAAGAGTCAATAACGGTCCGTTTTAATATTCTCTTCCGTTTTCCAAAGTTTCAGGGCAAAATATTTATTTTTGTGGCTGAAAAGTTGGGTAATTTGAAAATCAATAAAATCGAAAAAAATTGCTCATATAGTAAGTATCACATGCCCTTAATTATTATAAAAAAATTAATGCACATAACTCTTAACTGCTGCTTTTTCGATATTCGAATGTAATACCTGCTACCTATTACTTACATAGATTTTGTTATAAAAATGTAAAGAATCAAATTTTAATTATGAACAAGCACCAGAAAACAATAATAGTTAATATAATTTATAAAATTTTTATAAAAAAATGGACAAGAGATAATTTGTAGATCTTTTTATGATCAACAATTTAGTCCTCATAATTTTTTATTTATTTCGCGTTATTTGATTAAAAATTTGAATTTTTGCTTTTTCAAAAAAATTCAAAAAGTTGTTATGCCAGTCTTGTATAACGTTCAAAAAGAAACATTTTTTGTCCTTAGACTTTTTTCATATCGTGCGTTATTTGGCTTGAAATCTAAATTAAAATTTTTTTTTTAATATTTGAAATGTTATAAGTCTGACAATTTTTGTTTTATCAAAAAAAGTCAAAAGGATAAATTGTTTCTCTTTCTGGGTACTACAAACAACCGTCAATTAAATTTGTAAATTATAAAAAAATTTTTTTTTTTAATTTTCAAAATGCTCTAAATTTTTTAATTTTCATCCAAACTGGCTGGCTAACGAAATTGACCTTCATTTTAGGGTACTAAAAGAGTATGCCAAAGGCCAATACAATCGGTCAAATCCTTCGAAAGATATCGTGTTCACAAAAAAAATCTACAGACAGACAGACAGACAGACATACAGGCACATTCATAAAACCTTGTTTTTCGGGTTCAGGGGGTCCCAAAACATGGAGATTTGACAAAAAATGGGGGGGTAAAATTTTACATAAATATAATACATTCTCTCTGACGAGAATGTAAAAAATTCATTATTATTATGACATACTTGTGCATCATTTTCGATTATTTAACATATTTATTTGTGCTTGTTTGACATATCTGTGCATCGAAAATTTTTCTTTTCTTTGGAATCATTTATTTTCATATGATGAACAATAATGGTACATATTATAGAATTCCATGAAGCAACATTTGTCAATTGGTTAAAACAATTTTCATTAAAAAATTCACTAATTTAGCACAGCTATGCATATAAAATTTGTCTTTCTTGCGGAATCACTTCTTTTCTTCTAAAGAATAGAACTTGAGCACAACTAACTTCCATCCAACAACATTTAGTATTGCTATAAACAATTTTTACAAACAAATTCACTTATTTTGCAAAAACTGCAATTGGCTATTGTGACATTGCAAAATTTTGCAAGTCACAAACTTGGCTTTTTATAAAATTAAACTCAATTAATTTTTTATTTGGCTCTGAAAGTTGCACATTTTCGTAGATTGGATGTGGTCAAATTTAGTTTATTTAATTTTAATTATTAATTGCGTTATTGCTTCCTCATAGAGGAAGCTTTGTAATCGTTACATTTTCCAATATTTTTAAAATGGTTTAATTAAACTTTCCTCACGTGATAAATGTCTAATACAACATTCTAATCAATTGTTCGGATGTATGTATGTATGTGTGTATGTGTGTATGTGTGTGTATGTGTGTATGTGTGTGTATGTGTGTGTGTGTATGGATGTCGCCATTTTTTGTCGCCCTATTAACTTAAAGACAGTTGTAGATAAATTGATGAAATATTTGTAGGGTATATTGGCACCACCAATATCTCAAAACGTGCAAAAGGATTTTTCAAAATATTGAATTTTAAAATTTTTATGTAGATTTTGAATTTTTGTAAAATTGATTTTTCGACTATAACTTCTCAAATAATGAAAATTCAAAGCTTATGTAAAGAAAAGAAAGATTCGTTTCGTCGATACGAATCGATTGACCTGTAGGATTAATGAATTTTATTGAATATTAAGGAAGTTATGCTTTTATTTGTAATTTTGAAAATTTTTAATTTTTCATATATTAGTTCAAATAAAAACACTAATCCTACAGGTCAATCGATTCGTCTCGACGCACTGAATCTATGAATGATGAGGTCGAAAGATTCTCTCTTTCGAGAAAAAAGAATTATATATATATCTTTTAATATTTAAGAAAATCGTTAATGCTTCCTCTATGAGGAAGCAAATTCATTTGCAACTTCATCTTAATGAGGAAGCAAAGTGCTCAAAAAATGAGCACAAAAAATTTAAATATAGTTCAATGGAACACCCGAGATCGGATTCACAGCTAGTTTTATATTATTTTCATACGGTACTACTGTCGCCTGAGTTCTGGAAGATCCGTGCCTTATCCTGTTTATCCCACTATTGTATTATATCGTTTTGGAAGCAACTCATTTTATTTTGGAAAACCTGGAATTAATATAATTCATGGACTGATATTATCTTATCCTCATCTATTTTGGAGCATTGAAGGACTTTAAGAAGCTTTTGGGACGTCTTCTGTAATTTAAAGGAATTCTGATGTTTCAAACTTTACCGCCCAACCTACTGCTGCACCAGACACCTATACTATCCTTGTTACCGACCGTGCGTTTCCCGCCTTTCCGCATGCCCATTCTTTATAATTGTCATGGGATGTGATTGCTGCGTTTGCCTTTCTGCATGTCTGTTCTTTATATTTTTGAATGAGATTGCTGCGTTTCCTGCCTTTCTGCATGTCATATTTTGTTGTGAACCCTTGAGTTTCCATTTCTTCGGAAGGTCTCGTCTTTGCCTTTTCAAATATATTACCTGAAAAGCCTTGTGCGCACGGGGCCCACTTAATTGGCAGTACGTTCCTGTGCAATAACGAGAGCTCTTGAATTTTTATTACCATCTTTATTATTTAATTTGGCCAGTGTGACGTATGGATTATTTGGGATATTTAAAGGACGATCTAACATCTAATTGGGTCAAGTTGGAATTGTTCTTGGACATCAACTGGAAAAAGGAATTATTGATATTTTGACCACAGTAGCACCCCTTTTTGTTACAAGCCTGAATTTCTCCTCTACACTGACACTACGTCACTTAGCAACGTTAAGCCTGAAGATCCCTGTTATAACGCTCCATGGTAACGATAGTCATTTCTTTTGGATTCAACCAATAGGAATCGAGTTCTTCATGAACGAAGAAGAAGACGCCGATTCCTGGCCATCTTTTTTCCGGCAGCTTCCAGAGCAAACGCGTCGTCTTACATCACTTCGTGTAAAAAAGTTTAATTTATTGTGAATTTGGTTTGGTTTTGTGAATATTATTTGAGGAATTTGAGTTTTGTTCATTATCTTGAGGAATTCTATTTATATTATTGTATATTTTTGGCTATATATTGTATCATAATTTTCTAGATTACGTTTTCCCTTTTGTGTGAATTTAATTTTGATTTAGTCTCTTTTATAACCCCTTTCTTTTGTCCCTTTTATTTTTTATTTTGAGTCTATAATTCTTTAGAATTATTTTTATTTAGTGTGTCGTGTAACGATGGTTCTATAAAATTGCATCGTTCATTTATATTTGTGTCTCTTAATGGTGATTCCGTAGAATTGCACCATTTAATTGATTTTCTTTTTATTTAATGATTGTTCTTCAGGACTGCATCATATTATTTTATGGTGATTCTGAAGAATTGTATCTGGTAATTTATTGTATTATGTTTTGGATCTTAGGATTGCATTGTATTGTTTTACAATGGTTCTACAGAATTGCATCATCTAATTTATTTAGTGATCTCTAGTCAGTCCCTTTTATTGTGACATTTAGTGACCATTTTTCCTTTATTTATTTGATTCATTGCGTTTATTTTGTATCTTGTATTTATGTTTCTGTTTCCCGAATTTTGTTGTGTCCCTTCCCTTTAATTTAATTTAGATTGCGTTTCTTTATTTTTCCATATCTAGTCTATAGAAAAAGAAGGACGAAAGATCCTAATTTTTATAAATTAGTATTCTTTATATTTATATCACTTTAGACTCTCTTTTGTTTTAGATATAAAGATTATCTTGTTTTATATTCCTGTTTTATATTCCTTTACTTCTTGTTTAAATGATTGTAAAATTGAATTTTGAATTTATAATTGAATAAATTCATATATTGTTATTAGTATTTCTCGTTTTATCAATTTAAATATAATTTGGCTATTCATTCGTCCACCTTTCTCTACCAAACTGTCACGACGACTAGTCTGAGGCACCGCCAATTGTTTTTACTATTTTGTTCTTTATTGATTGATCGTGAAGATCTGGCGCCCGATTCTCTCTTTTTTTTTTTATTATTTTTGGCGAACGTAACCGAACAAAGATTGTACTTCTGATTTAAATTTAGTTTGTTCAATTAATTGGTTATAATTTTGGCAAGGTACAAATCGTCGAATAAATCTTTTAATAAATATTATATATATTTTGCGGTTATACTATATTGATATCAAATATTGACTTAAATCTTGCTATGGAATAAATGTTGGAAGTGACATCTCTATGAGATTTATCACTTCTTTTCAATTGATGAATTTGACACATAAAAAATTATTAAAATTTAAGTTATTGGATAATTGTGTTTCATTTTCGATTTGAATAAACTTTTTTGGATAATTAAAATAATATCAGGAAGGTCAATCTTTTAAAGCTGAAAAAATTTATATTTGATACTTGCAATTTATTATCTTAATATTTTTAATTCCTTTGAAATTCTTTAAAAACAAAGAACTTTTAAACACCGTCAAATCTCTAGTAATTCCTGAAATGATCACTTAAGATGTATTTTTTGAATTTCTGTTAAATTTATTTAAAATCAACTCTTCTGAATTGTTTAGAATCATTAAAAATGTCTTAAAAACTCATGAAATCTCCTTAAGTCCCCTCAAAAATTTTTTCAAATCATTTAAAATTTCTTTAAATATTTTGAAATTCCTTAAAATCATTTAAAATCTCTTGAAAGCGTTTGAAACTTCCTAAAATTTATAGTTAACACCTCTCTCGAATTCCTATAGCTTTAAAGTATTCGAAATCTTCAAATCACTTGAAAACGTTTAAAATCTAGAAATGATCTGTTAAATAATTTTTTATGGGACACTCAGTTTTTTTTTCATGAGACTTTCAATCGCTTCTATATAATATTTTTAGCTTGAAAACGAAAAAAATCACCTTTTTATTGGCGAACTATGCGAAATACGAAAAAATATTACAAAGCAAAGTTATTGACCTAAAAAAAATTTACAACTTTCCTGTTAAACATTTTTTTTATAGAGCACTTAATTTTCGTTTTAATCTTGAAAATTTATATTAGACTTCAAAATACAATTTTTAGTTATGCAGACACTCAGAAAAAATTTATAAGGCAAAGTTATTACTATTATTTTAATCATTTTGAAATGAATAAAATATTAACAAATTAGAATAATATGTATCTCTTGACCTAAAAAAAATTTACAACTTTCCTGTTAAACATTTTTTTTATAGAGCACTTAATTTTCGTTTTAATCTTGAAAATTTATATTAGACTTCAAAATACAATTTTTAGTTATGCAGACACTCAGAAAAAATTTATAAGGCAAAGTTATTACTATTATTTTAATCATTTTGAAATGAATAAAATATTAACAAATTAGAATAATATGTATCTCTTGA
>CAJFCP010000374.1:0-53680 GCA_904066005.1 Synergus itoensis
TTTTTTGAGATATTTCGATGTCTCAAGATAAAAAACTCACCCTGTATTCCATATATACCATATTCCTTATATTAAATAATATACCATATTCGTATTCCTTCTAAATTATGTTCAATTTCATTGAATACCTGTGAATTATTAAAATCCTTGTTAATTATTCCAATTATTTTGAATTATTCTGAATTTTTAAAAAAGTCTTCTATTATTTTGATTAAACTTAAATTCTTTTAAATGCTTTTAAATTATTTTTAATTATTTAAACTTATCTGGAATTTTAAAAAATTATTTCAATTTTTTCAATTACTTTCTGTTCTTTTCGATTCTTTTTACTTTGAAGGCCATACACATCTATGTGTGTGTCGCCAAGATATGGTATATTCGTCCAAAAGGATGTACCAACGTATAAAAGTTCTTATACAAAAAACCGATAGATTGATATTCACTATTTTTATTTTTTTTTTTCAATATTTTTTTTCACTCATTCCGGACAGACCCATTGCTGTCTTCGAGGAATTGGATTCTCTCCCAAATACAAATGTAGGGAGATGAGGAGTTGAGAAGAGAGGCGCTACGCCGCGAGCTCGGCAGTGCTCGACAGTACCGTAGCCACAGAGTGGGAAGTACTCTAAGCGGATAATTTCGTTAGTGGATTATCGTGGAGCTCTGATTTGTTTATGATATCATATAAATGTCAACTGACCAACCGAGATGCGACCAGGGGGTGGATGGTTGTAATGAAAGATGTGGCGCATTATAATTCTGATCCTATCATGAGTATACGCTATATGGCGTAGCGCTCCGGCTTCCCCTTACCTCAACCATCTTAACATGATGATGAAATTGTTTAAAGCTGTTGGATCAATGGACAAAAAGGCATTTCGAAGAAATATAGTTTTTAGGCCGTAAAAATACACGGATTGAAATGTCCTTTAGCTGGGGAGGATTTTATGAAGCCTGGAGGGGGGCTAGCTCTCTGTTTTCCGAAAAAACTAATTTGTTTGACTATAAAATGGGAAAGTTTCGGCTAAGGTTATGTTTTAGGTTAGATTAGCTGAAAATTTACTATTTTAGCCAAACAAATTAGTTTTTTCGGAAAAAAGTTTCTAGTTTGGCTAAAATAGTAAATTTTCAGCTAACCTAACCTAAAACATAACCTTAGCCGAAACTTTCCCATTTTAGCCAAATAAATTAGTTTTTTCGAGAAACAGAGAGCTCTAGTCCCCCTCCTGGCTTCAAGAAACTCTCCCCGGCTAAAGGAAATATATCTTCGAAATTACTTTTTGCCTGTTGCTCCAACTGCAATAGAAAAACATATTTAAATATATAAATAATTATTAAAATACAGTAGCGCTCAAAAGTATTTTGTAGATTGTTTAATGTTGGAGCCTTTTGAAAATAGTGTTATCGACTATATAATTTTTTTAAGACTAAAATATGCCTTGCAAATAATAAACATTTTCATTTTCATGCTATTATATATTACTTTTCTTATATTTTTCAATTTTTTACTAAATTTCTATAAAAATAAATTAATTACGTGTCTACAAAATACTTTCGAGCACTACTGCACTTATTTATGTAATTCTATTTGCTTTTCAATTGTTTACTATATTTTATTTTAATTTTAATTCCATATTATCTGGATATTATCTCATTGGTCATCTATTATCTACATTAAATTATTTTAGGGTTACGATTATACTCTAGATGGGGTGTACGTTCTGCCATTGTGGGAAGTTAGTAGATCCACTAATTATTCAATAAATGCTCGTGCACTTAACCTATGTTGAGAGGTTAGGAATAAATAGGCACATGTAACTCCACTAAAGTATAACTCTTTATTCAGACACCGTCCCTTGCGCGGACCTGTAGTAGGTGTTCACACCGGCGCGGTCGGCTACCAACAGAGAGCGAGTTGAGTGGTAGAAGGTGGGAGGTAACCAGCTAGGGTTAGGTCGGATACACAAGAGTGGAAACTCACTACTAATTTCGTCGGTATGTTAGATCCCTACACAATTTCTAAAGCACTAATCGTTTACCCCCTGGATGCAACCGGAATTGAACTTCCAGTGTACAAAATGACGTCCTTTTGTACGACGTTTTGTACATCCTTTGTACGTTATTTGATACGTCCTTTGGTACATCTTTTTGTACGTCGTCATTTCCTACTTTAAAAAAAATTTCTAATGATCATTACTTTATCAGTTTAACGAAAGATATTTTACCTAGATGCGGCAAGGAACCTAGTTGGGCCACAAACCACAAGGTGGTGCTGACATAGCTCATTATGAGTACGTTTACACCGAGGCGGCTTGAAGCGTTGTTGCGTGGCTTATTGTTAGTGGCGTGGTTTTTACCAAGTCTCTCGAGAAGTGTGAAAGTATTGCTGTCAAAATATTAAAATAACCAAAATTACATGTTCATGAACTTTTCAAACTGTTAGCACTTATATATTACACATTTACAGTAAAAAGTTCATCTAGTCTTACAAACTTAATTTACTTTCTCACATAAATTACTACTAATGATCAAAATTATTTTTAACACTTATCAAAAAATATTTAAATCGTTTGTAACGAAAGAGGTTACACGCCTGTGCGTACCGTACGCACACTTTTATCAGGCTCTCGTTACCAAGTCTCGCAAGTCGCTATTCCCACTCCTTCTAACCCCACTCTACGCTCACCGATCAGCCATTGTAGGCTGAACATTTAAAACCACCCGCACGACGTTCGATAGTCGTTCCATGGTCAGTTCAGTCGGGCCTCGTGCCCGGTGAAGACTCATGTCCTCTCCCTATGAATAAGCGCTCCTATCATAGGCAGAAGACGACCGGCGAAATCGCATGGTTTAGACGCACCTATCCTTGCCATTTCCAAAACGTTATTTCTCCAAGAAGGATTTCAACGCTCAGGTACACTTGTCGTTGCTAATCCTAAGTCGAAGAAATGCCAATTAATAGGAGCATCTATAATTGTCATTTTCTCGCATCCCTTCTTTCTAGGTTCTGTTCTATAATATTTATTTATCACTCGAGAATACTATTTTCTACGTTTTACAAAAGTCTACGCTTTCCATAATCAATAGGGGCACTTATGGTTATGAAAATCAAAGATCAAACGTCAATAAATAGGAACATCTATTATTGACATTTGTCGACGTACTCTTCTCTTGTCTACTTACTTTATGAACAGATCTTTCACCGAAACTCTCTCTCCGCTTACAGTAACTACCGTTGAGGGGAAGACGGGTAACGTCGATAATAGTATTCCGTATGTGTCTAGTTTGTTTCATCGAATTCTATTATTTTATGACAAGTAGTTGACACATCGTTTTACCATTAACCGTTTCCGACTGTCGGACCGTCAAACGTTCCCGTAAACCGTAAATTCCGTATAACTAATATCAAGAACCGCTATACTTTCAACGTTATATACTTACACTAAAAATAACTTAGACTTGTAACTTATAGGTAAATAAACGTTATATATGTATACTTTTGTTAGTAAAATACTAGATCTGTTTTAATTATCTCTAAAACCTAACCTTGGCTAGACTGAAACGTCCGCTGAGATAGTTATATAAAGACCCAGAAAAACAGATCGTTACACGTTTAACAAGTTCATGAGCAGGTTATTTTGGTTATTTTGAAAGAACTACTTTCACACTTCTTGAGAGACTTGGTGAAAGCCACGCCACTGAATATATAAGCCCGTCTGTGTAAACACACTCTATTTTTCTCATTTCGATCAGCCCTCTGCATCGAACGTGTAGGTGTATGTAGTAGTAGTTTCGCTTAGCATCCGGCCAGAGAGGGGAAATTGAACTAATCCAACAGGCGGCGCTCTGATCAGTACGGCTGACCGCTAACGTTTGAATTGTTCGAATTGCATTGCATAGGCGAAACATTAAAAAAAAAAAAAATAAAAAACTTAAAGTTGTTTGCAAAAATTAAGTAGTTAAATTTTTTTTCTAAGCAATAATATGACCAATAATATTTTATAATTTAAAACATTGAGAAAAATCGCACCTGAATATCAATAAAATTGAACATTTAGATATCATTTTTGCACACTTCACAGCCCACACACTTAGTAAGATACTCATTTGTTATAAAAAACACTTATTTGTTTAAAAAAATACTTATTTGTAAAAAAATTCTCCTCTAAATTTATTATAGCCTTTTTTAAAAATAGTCTTTGACATATTTTTCATGCAATTAAACGTCAAACGTCAGCCGCACTGATCAGAACGCCACCTGTTGGATTAGTTCAATTTCTCCTCTCGGGCCGGATGCTAAGCGAAACAGGAAAGTGGGGGCGATGCATGGGGCTGATTTCGATATAGGCGTAAAATAGTGAGCTGCGTCAGCGCAGCCTTGTGGTTTGTGGCCTAACTAGACCCCTTGCCACATATAGGTCTCATATCTTCGGTTTGAAATATTAAAACTGTGTCTTATGAACATGGTTGTGCTCATTAGAAAAATATCATAATGTTATACATATAATTTTTAAGAAAATTTTTTTTTTAATTTAAGTCAATTTATTAATTCAATTTTTAATTTTTAATACGTTAAATTGATAAAGCAATAATCTTTAGAAACTTTTTTTTTTAGAAAATGATGACGAAAAAATGGACGTATAGAAGGACGTCATTTTATATCCCAATTTAGCACTTTCTTTTGTACGAACTAAATAGGATTTTACGATGAATTTGGACGTCGTAAATGTAGATACTCTGTGGAGACAGTGTATCACAATACGTGCAATACTTACGAAAAGATCTCGGTGATCAATTTTTAGGCCCAGAAGACTTTAATGATATTTTTTAGGGAACAATATTCGCATTCCTGGTGAAAAGTTCTTTAATAGGTGATGTTTAATAAAATGGGTACCGTACAATAGATTTCCAGCAGTGCAATGGAGCGTTCATATGTCCTACCTGGATAATAATAATAATAATAATAATAATAATAATCGTAGAGACATTTTAAGGACAGGGACATAGGATGTCGTAAAGTCATGGTAGAGATGTAATGATGTGGTAAAGATGTCCCAGTGGGCACAAAATTTGACGTTATCGGTGCGACATCTTCACGACATTTTTCGGACATCGTAAGGACATCCTATGTCACTATATTTTGTGCCCATTGGATCGAAAACAATATTAAATTGTACAACGTCTTTACAATATCGTAGACATGTTAATGACATTGATATAGAATGTCGTAAAGTTGTCATAGAGATGTCATATCGATATCGTAAAGGCCACATTAAAATGTCTTAAATATATCCTAAAGATAACTTGGCGATACAGACATATCATTAAGATATTAAAGAAATATCCACCTCTAGTGGATATACATGTATCTCTGATATTGGCCGTTATGTATAAGAAGTTTTTCCTAATGGAATTGGCCTGAATTTCTAAACCGATAAATGTATCCGTAACAGACAGCAGCGTCAAAAATTGACGATACTTGATGCGAAATCCGCGAACGAATAACGTCAAATATAAAACTCGGGAACGTCGAACCTTGGTGAAATATTGACCCGGCCCGGGAATATCGGCCATTGGAAGTAGATTCGCTAGATGCTTTTTGAACTGCGGGATGTACAGTTTTCGATGATATATGCCAGGAAAATCGGTTCGTGGTGGAATATGATGCATACGAATTGGTTGGTGGTTGATGTTTAGTCGTGGATGGTGTATAGGCTGGTGGTCAAAGTCGTTCCAGGTGGAAGCAAACGTAAACGTGACTCGAATACCGGATTTGTGATCCATTCATCGTTCATTTCTGATGCCAGATGCGGCCACTAATTGTCGATATGTACTTGATTTCCACTCTTCAAAAGACTACATATATATAAAATTATATTATCGCTTTTTAAGAAAAGAATTATACCATTGCTCGGTATGAGTATTCAGTGCACGTTCCAGCTTCTCTTTTATGCCTTTATTACGAGTCGAAAATTACGGGATCAGTTTCCAGCAGGATGTAGCGAATCTTAATAGGTAACCGTCCCTTTAATCCCGAAAAAAAAATGGTTCCAAATAATTTAAGCGAGTTTAAAATAATTTAAAGGAATTGAAAGAATTTTAAAATAATTCAAAGAAACTCAAATTGAATTCAAGATCATTGGAAAACATTAAAAGTAATTCCATTGAATGCAAGAAAAGTCAAATAATTCAAGAGATTTAATTGAATTGAAAAAAATTAAGTCAAACCAAAGAAATTAAAAAGATGTCATGGGAAATTAAAATAGTTCTAGTGAAATCCAAATAATTCAATTGAAAGCAAAAGAATTAGGACGGACTTAAAAGAATTTTCATAGCACGTCGGGCAAAAGATCGATTTTCGGCTTCTCCGAAGACCCGCGAAGGTAGTCGATTTCCGAGGAGTCACTTAAATCGTGTGATGGCGCCACTTGCCTTGAGCTCGTGATGCCAACCTCAGACTCATCGGGATTGCCTATACTTTCGCGACTTGTCAAACAAATAGCTATTACAAGTGTGTCATAAATAGGAGGGAGTTAAAGAATTTTTAAATGAATTCAAAATAATTCTAAAGCATTCAAAGGAATTTAAGCGAACTCAAAAGAAATTAAATAATTAAGAATTCAGGAGAAGTGAAAAGATGGGAAAGGGATTTTAAAGAATATTCTTGAAATTGCTTGTACTCTTTTGGTCATTCAAGAAATTTTATTTTACTTTAATTCAGGAAAATTTCCAAAATTTTCAAATAGATGAACAGAATTCATAGTAGATTCAGAGTAAATGAAAGAAATTGAAAATATCTAATTCAAAAACATTCAAAAGAAGTAAAGTTATTTCAAAAGAATTGAAAAAAATTCACAAGGGCCGAAAATAATTGTAAAGATTTAACGAATTTTTAATGAATTCATGATAATGAAAAATTATTCGAAGGAGTTTAAGCGAAATCAAAAGAATTGAAACAATTAAAAATTCAAGTGAATTGAAAAAAATGTTCAAAAGTATTTAGGAGAAATCCTATATTCTTATGAAATCATTCGAAAAATTTTTTTACTTTAAAATTTATTTTGATTTTTCAACCAAATAGTGTTGAAACTTTTAAGACTAAATGGTATTTAATTTCTTTAAATCATTTTAAAAAAGTTGAAATTCCTAAAATTAATTAATTGAAATTAAGATTCCGCAATGGCTTTTAAGTTCCAAAGAAATCACTTAACGTCTACGAAATCCCTTGAAAATCTTCTAATTTTCCAAATTTCGAATAATAAAATTAAATTATTTTAATATAAAATATTTGAATTTTCTACAACGAAAAATTCAATCACAAATATTCAATAAAAACCTCTAAAATATTTTAAGAACTCTAGAAAAGTACATGCGATTTAAAAATGTCAAATGAAAAACAGGATTCACCTCCACAGGAAAAGCGTAATTATTGACGCGATGCTCTGAGCCGTGTGCGTTGTTCATTCCGTAGTGGATGTAAATTTCTTCAAACTGATAGTGGTAGGCCAGAGGTCCTCCAGTTATATTGACTCGAACTTTGGACTCCCTATCCGCCTTAAATACTAGGAACTGACCAGTATTGTGCAAGTGGCCGGAAATCTGAAACAGAATCGAAAAAAAATACCGTTAAAGTCGTTCAAATATATTTTTCTGCCCTCCGGCCAGAAAGCGTCAACTTCCCGGCCGCTGCGCTAAAAGAAGTTGCCGATTTCTGGCGTCGTCGAGCAGAAAAATAGTATACACACCTAGGCCAGTAAAAAAGAAAGCCTCAGATCACATTTTTGTCAACCTCGGCTTCGCCTCGGTCGACAATTACATGTGATCTGAGACATTTCTTATTTTACTGGCCTAGGTATGTAATATACTATTGTCTTTATTGTATTTCCCAGACACGCCTTTTTGTCATTACATACCCTTCAGCCACGCTTTTTTAGTTTAACCACACCCCTTAGACAAAACTTTTTGCCGAAACTATATAACTTGGTCACGCTTTTTTGTCTTGATTGCAAACTATGAATATGTAATTTTGTCTTGAATATACTTTTTGACCATTTCTTTTCCTTTGACTGTGTGTGTCCCTTGATCATGTCTTTTTTAATATGAATATGCCTTTTGCCTTGATATTTACACTTGAATCATGTACTTTTTACTTTTATTGTGTCTTTTTTGACTTGACGGGACCATTTTATTACAACTTTTTGACTTGTCTGAATCCATCACTTTTTGACTTGACGATACACCTTGACCACACGCGTTATTGCTTTTACTGTGATCTTTGACCATCCCTTTTTGCTTTTTATGTGTGTGTGTGTGTGTGTGTGTGTGTGAAGTCACGCATCAAATATGCTCTTAATAATTAGAAGTAACTACTTTTTTAAAACGAAATAATTGAACCGAAATGAGATAAACAAGGATGAATTTGAATAGAAAAGAGTTAAATCGAAACAGAGAAGAAGACATTCAAAAAGATAAGTTTATGGTATGAATAGGCTGGGACAGAAATCAGGTGATTCAAACACATAGGAATAAATGTCGATTGACAATAAGGTAGAAAAAGATAGATGAAGATGGGGAAGAGATTGAAATGCATAGAAAAGTGGGGTTAAAAGAGATACGAGCGAATTTTTATTGACAAGAGGATAGAACAGAAGAGATAGACAGGAATAAAGAAGTGGGGATTAAAGGAGATAAGAGCGAATTGAGATAGACAAGGAGATAGAAAGGGATATACAAGAATATACGAGAAACAGGAAGGATTAGAGAACTGGGGATTGAAAGAGATAGGAGCAATTTTAATTCAGAGGAAGATAGAAAGAGATAAAATGGAATAGGCGATAGATAGATAGAGATAGAGAAATGCGGATTGAAAGATATAGGCGTTGATGTGGATTGAGATGGAGATAGAAAGAGATAGGCGGAGATATACAAGAGATATAAAGGGATACAAAAGAGGAGATTCAAAGAGATAAGCGTGGATGTGGATTGAAATGGAGATAGAAAGGTATAGATAACTGAAGATTAAAAGAGATAAAAGCGAATTGAGATTGACAAGGACATTGAAAGGGATAGGCGAGAGATAGAAAGGGATAGGCGAGAGATAGAAAGGGATAAAAAATTTTTATCTTATTCTATCTTAGAGATAGAAGGAGATAGAAAGGGATAGGATTTCTATCTCTTTACTTCCAGCAGGGAACATCCCTTTTTGACTTGGCCATACACTTTTATTACGTCTTATTGCATTGGCTTTATCCTTCGACCATAGTTTTTTGACTTATGTATCTGAACTAATTGATCACTCCTTTTCAACTTGACTATACTCTTTTGACCATGCTTTTTTGACTTCCAAAAGTTCAAATTCTCTAATAGTTCCACAATTTTTATTGAAAGTGCTCATAAGTTATGTATTTAAAAATATTTATAATCTTTGAAAAGATTTCCTTTCGTGATTGGTACGTATACAATTGAGGTGATTACGCATGCAACTTTTCGGATAATTAATACAAGTTCGTTGCGTCGATAACGGATTTGGCACGCGAATCACGTTCTCCGTAACCACCACAGAACAATAGGGGTAGTACAGTTAACGATCCCGCTGCACCGAATAACCATATTTATGTCGCGTTCGCGGCACTAGCTTGTCGCCAATTGCAAGCACCCTTTCACTCTCTTCCCTTTCCCGGAAGCAGGAGAATTTTCGAACATTTACTCTCAATGGACCTGCATTATCAACGCAGTGAAAACGAGCATAAATGAAAAAGAAACATTTGGTCCAGCTTGGATTTCAATCGACGCTTGGTAATATGCAATCATTTCTAATGGTAGAATTCGTTAATTTTACTCGGCTTTTCAATTGAGAATAGATCTCACCTTCAATCCATCGCGAATTTAACGCTTTCAAATTTCATCTCAATTATAAAAGCGTAGAGTAGAGTGTGGCGAAAAGGCCACGGGGCGAAAAAGCCATTTGATTAACATTTGAGAACAATGATGCTCAGCAATTTCGCAATGTACAAAATATTTTCTCAAGTTTTATTTTCTTTTAGCGCTTCAAATTTTGGTGAAAAAAATTTCTGGTCAGTATTTTCTGAATCAAAATAATGTTCTGAACGAAAAATATGGGTTCATTTTCCACGTAATACACCTAATTCAGAATGTTTTAGCAAAATCTCCGAAAATAGGTTATGGGGCGAAAAAACCAACCATACGGTGGGGCGAAAAAGCCACCAAATGATCTTAGTTTTTCGATTATTTTTTTAGCAAAATGGTGCGAGTCTACAAGCGGAAACGAGAAAAAAAACAAAAAACGAAAAAAAAAAAAAAAAAAAAAAACGAAAAAAAAAACAAAAAACAAAACGACCGACAAAATCGAACGAACCAAAGGCAGGACCAAGTCGCATTAGCCGTCCGAAACGAAATGTCGCAAAAATTCCACAATATTGTTCTGATACTGATTGATTGACGATTTAATGTTAAAATACGATTTTTTATATTCTCATCAGAGAAGGTATCAGATTTTTGTAATAAACATTTGAATTTCATGTTTAAAAAATGACTTTTCCTCGATTTTCAGTCTTAAAATAAAATGGCTTTTTCGCCGCACCTAGTGGGGCGAAACAGCCATTTTGAATTTTTTTTTCCAAAGGCTATAATTCTAATACTAATCATTATAGACAAATAATTTCCACATAAAAGTTTCAGCCAAAAAGCGTGAAGTTTGCAATGGTACCTGAGTTATTTATTAATTTTTTCATTTGCGAGTTTTACAGGGCTCAATAGTAAAAAAATGGCTATTTCGCCCCACTCTACTCTACATAAAACCGTTTTTCATAATAATAATTGGCCGTTTATTGGATAATATTGGTACACTCGTAACAATGTCGAAGCTAAACTCGTGTATGTGTTTGTTTGGATGTAGAAATTTTATTTTATCAATTTTGTTAACCCTCCGAGTACAACGTGGAATCGTGGAACGTATAGTACAACGTGGGGTGTGTGTACACCCCACTCTGTTTCTTGCGTTTAAATTATGAATTGCGCATTTCCGGGTTTCGAAAAATACATGAGTTCAATCCCAAATACCTAGAATCAATGTAGGAAAGTTGTCAAATAGCTTAGCAATTGTTTAACAATTTTTTTTTTTATTATTATTATTTTTTTTTTTTTGCAGCAGGGGCTGAAGTGATACTGAAAGACGGTACTCAAAGCGGGAAGCCTTTCTGCAACCTGTACACAGCGAATATGCGTTTTTTGTTCCGTTGGGGTGGCCATACACCCCACGTTGTACTCGAAGGGTTAAACCAAACTGTGTTCTTATTTTTTTTATTTAAATAAATTTTCCATTATTCAAGCTCGAAAATAGCAAAAATTGAAATTATTTCAGTAGAAAATTTCATACCATCGATCATATTTTTAAATAAAATGTATTAATATTAAATGATTTGATACTTACAAAACAAGAAACTTACAAATAAGAATGAAATATTTCAAAATTACAAATAAATTATTCTTTAATATTCAATTCGTCTCAACATAAATAAACTTTCTTCCAGTTACATAAGCTTTCTTTTATTATTTGAGAAGTTATAGTCGCAAAATTAATTTTAACAATATTGTAAAAGTACATAAAAATTGGAAAATTCAATAAGTTGAAAAATTCTTGGGCACGTTTTGAGATATTGTTTGTGTAAATGAATCTTACAAATTTCATCAACTTATATTCTACAGTCTTTAAGTTATAGTGGTGACAAGAAACGGCGACATCCATCAATCTACACATACATATTATACATACATATATACATATATGCATACATACATACGAGAGTTGCCTTTTATCTTTTGAGCCTAATAATGAAAAGACAGTAATTTATTATCGAAAATGGCTTTACTGTTTTTCAAAATATTCTCCATGAAACTCAACACACTTTTGCACCGCGATCGTATTTTTTTCATTTCTTTTGACCAATCCACACGAGCCTTTTTTGAGCGATTGTCAAATTATGTGGGGTCCAACGACAACAAATTTCTTTGACAGCCTTGTTCATGTAAAATTGATTGTATGCTGGTCCCACTAATGCCTAAGGATGCCTGAATCTCACGATAAGTCACATGACAATCTTGCAGTATCAGTTCACGCACAGTATCAATGTTTTCTAGGACAACGACTGATTTTGGACGACCTTCACGACTTTTATCCCTGAACAAACTGCGGCCACGATTAAATTCGTTATACCAGCGTATCACAGTGACCAAGGATGGAGCTTCATCGCCAAAAGTCGAAGTAAATTGATCGATGCACTCCTGTCTTGATAATCTACGTCGAAAGTCGTAAAAAATCATCGCATGAAAATGTTTACGAGTTAATTCCATTTTATCGCTGAGACAAAACTTTCAAGACACTATAAACAACACAAGTTATGCTCAAATGACAAAACGTTTTGAAGAAGGTTATGGTTAAAAAGGTCAAACTTTCAATTGGAAACGTCAAATGGCGCCTGTAAACACTTAGTATTACCAAGGCTCAAAATATAAAAAGCAACCCTCGCACATACATCCATACATACATACATACATACATACAGGCATTCATCCGGCCAATTGATTTGAACATTATACATCCCGTGCAGAAACTGCCCTATTTAGCCCAATTTAAAACGTGGCGCTGACAAGGCCCTGTCCAGTTATTCTATTTTGCATAAAAGACATTTTATTAAAATAGGGCACTAATGGGGCATTCAAGTAGGAATATTAGTTATTATTTATCATCATTTTGTAGTTGATCCATTTAAAAAAAACAAGTTACACTGGTTTGCCTCCGTGACGTAGTGGGTAGAGTGTCGAGTTTATAATTCTGCTCTTCCGCGCGTCTTGCGTTCGAGTCCTGGTTCTGCAATAATCACGAAATTTCGAAGAAATCAATTTTTTATTCTTTATAATATCTTCTTAGATAAATGGAACTACATAGTATACATTGATTTAATTTTTTCCCCTTTTTTTTGTAAACAAATTATTCCTTTAGTGTATGTATATGTACATATCTGACAAAGTAACCCAAAGAGCGTGCAAACAAGAAACAATTATTTTAATTCCTTATACTGTTATTATTATTACTCACTATTTATAAAGATTAAGTTAAAATCGTTATCAATGTTTCTAAATGTTAAGAAAAGTAATTTTTATTTAACTAAGGCATTTCTTAGGTAAACTGACAAGGTCCTGGCCAGTTTTCCCTTAGTAGGGCAATAGTCTGCCAAAGCGTTACAAGCCTTGTGTGGGCCTTGCCAGTTTACCCGGTTAGGGCCACATCAGAAGTATGAAAAACTGGCCAGACCCTTGTCAGGCCCATGTATAAATTTCTGCACCGGATGTTAAACATATATATCAACTGAGGAAGGTTTAATTAAACAATTTTGAAAATATTGGAAAATGTCAAGGTAAGATCATTATCAGTGGTCATATTTAGAGGACATTGAGCATACAATAGATAATATTAACCATATTTTACAAGTTGTAGGTTTAAAATCAATGATCACAGGTCAAACATGGTCGGAAGTCATTACTCTTTGATCTAAAATCAAGAGTCAACAATAAAAAGTAAGAGGTTTTAGTCAGTAGTCAAAATCAAAGTTAAAGGGTCAAAGTGAAAGGTTATGTAGTCATAGTTAGAGGTCATAGGTTATTGTTGAAAGATCAAGAGTCAATATTTAAAGGTATGAGGTCACAGTCAGTGGTCATAATCAAAGAACAAAGATCAAGTGTCATAGTCAGAGGACATAGATTATTGGTCAAAGTCGAAGATCACAATCAGTAGTCATAATCAAAGATCAAAGATCAAGGAACGAAAAACAAAGGTAAGTGTTCATAGTCAGAAATCTTAAGTCAGAGGACACAAGTCATTAGTTATAGCTCAAAGATGCTAATCAAGTGTCAAAAAGCGAATGTAAACTGTCATAGCCTTAGGTCATAGGTTGGAAAATAGAGTGGAAAAAGGGGTTTTGAAAAATATAATAGATGTAAAAAAGGGGTGGAAAAAAGAGAGTTGGAAAAGGTGCTTGGAAAAGTAGGTTAAAAAGTTGGGTCAGAAAAAGAGTTAGCGGGATGTACTTTTGTAGACTCTCTTTTGAGATCGGAGGAAATATTTTAAAGAACTGAAAAATCTACGAGTATAAGTTAATGGAAATCGGAATTTCGGTGAAGATCTATATCGCAAAATAATGTAAGTTACTGCCAGGACTTTTGCCGAAGTGTCTCCTCGGGTCGCTTCTCTGCGAGGTTACCTCATTATTTCTAACCGATGATGCTATAATTCAGATCCCAGCGACGTACGAGAAAATGGACTCGTCGTGCCAACTTCGGTTCGCCAATCTCGCCAGAGTGATTACCCCTGCCGATCCGGTCAAGGAAATAGCTTATCAATTATATGTCACTTTATTCGCAAGGATTGCTTCTCTCAAATTTCAGTAGTTGTAGTGACTCTAGATTCAAAGTCTAGACTCTCGGAAGTGATGTAGATAGTGTTAATAAGTCCATTATATCGAAAAGCAACCAATTTAAATTTCTACTTCTGACGATATGTATATTTCATCATTTTATTCATTTATCAATATTCTCATGAACCGAATGTATATTTTATTCCCTGAACTCGAGTAAAAATATTTCGTCTTCATTTCGTCTAGATTTCGTCTTGATTTTTGTCTTAAGACATCGAAGTCTGGCTCAGCCCGTGTCTCAACATATGAAAATGCGTGTTCAGTTTGACTTAAGCACGTCTTGATTCAAGACGTTATGTAGAAGAAAAATTTTTCCTCGATTAAGTGTCTAAATTTAAGGACAAATTTTTTTTATTGATATATGTCAAACACATTTCCCAAAACCAAACATTGAAAAGCCAAAAAGTGAAAGTGTAAACGGAAATTAAAAGTTACACAATCGCCTCCCAGGTATCAAGATGCCTCAAATTTCTTTTAAAAGAAGTCATATCGAGGTTTTCTTCAACTTGATTAGAAAGGGTTTAAAATATATTGTAAATTTTTTTTGTATCCCTAAAATAATTCTGCAAAATGCTGTAGTGTTATAAAGCCATTGTGGTGTGGCACACCCAAATGTGACTGTTACGTAATTCCCATGAAGTGTGACTATCTTGAGTAAATAGATAAATGATTTCTTTTCATAGTTAAAGGATTTCTTTTCATAGGCAAAAGAAATCGTTTCCAGGTAAAACAATTTTCGTTTTGCACTTAACATATGAGTTTTTTAACGGTGAAACGATTCCTTTGAGAGATAAAAGAAATCTGCTTAATTTTAAAGGATGCATTTTGAAAAGAACGTAATTTCAGTATCTACAGATTTTTTTGAGACGTAATCAATATAACCATCCAACTTATGTTGGTATGAAATGGTTTTCTATATATTTAAGCTTCTGTAGATTTAAGTTCGAAATTAAAGTGTTCGAGAATATATACGAGTATGAGGGTCGAAGCAGCAGAAAGAGGGAAGTTCTGGAGAAAAGGACAATAAAGAAGTGGTGGTGGATATAGACGAGAAAGAGAGGAAAAGGCGAGTGATCGAAGAATTTTTAAAAAGGGATACACTTTATAGAAATGAGTTAGAAACATTTAAAGTAATCGTAGACTCTTATAGTGTATGGTACAACTTCTAGAGTAAATTTTATAAGTCGTGATATTTGGAAATTCGCTTACGGTACGAGTATTTATGAAAGGAGAAGGATACAATTTTTCTGAAAAAGGCATAAGAGGAGTTGGAAAAATTGGTTTTAAAACGGTGTGGGAAGAAGTGTTGTAAAAAGGAGTTTGAGGTAAGAGAAAAAGGGATTATAAATAGTAGTTGGAAAGGGGGATGAAAAATGAGGTGTGGAAAATAAGACCAGCAAAGTTGGTTGGAAAACAAGATTAGAAAAGAGGTTAAATAAATGGGCGAACAAAAGGATAGAAAAAAGGTGGTTATAAAGGGTGTGAAAAGATGAGATGGAAAAAATGTTTGAAAAATGAATTAGGAAAATGCATTTGTAAATGAGGTCTTGAAAAAAGCGATGGGAACTTTGTTGAAAAAGTAGATTTGAAAATAGGGTGAAAAATAGTATGGGGATAGGAAGTGGGAAATGGGGTTACCAAAAAGGGGATTGGTAAAGGTTGCTGGAAATTTTTATTGAAAAAAGAGAATGAAAAGATGATGGGAAGAAAAGTTTGAAGGAAGGGTCTGCAAAAGTCGATTTCGAAAAACAAGTTCGATAGGAGAGTAAGAAAATGGTGTCGTTAAAGTGGGTGGGAAAAGCAGGTTGGAAAGGAGGTTTACGTAAAACCCGACGATTTTCGTATCGTTCCGTACGCTTTCGTGAGACGCAAAGTATTCGGTCGCAAATATCTTTGACGGCCTTTACACGCAGCTTTCTTTTATGCGACGTATATGCGGCATATATGTGACACATGTGACTGATGTTTGTAGCAGTGCTCCCAAAGCTTGCTCCCTGCGCGCGTTGGCTTCCCGCTGGAGAAATTCTGCCATTGGTTTGGCGCACAATTCAAAATTGACCGTATCGTTAAAAATTTAATTTAATAATATTTTAACTCAAGATTTTCTTTATAAGTTGGCGGGCTTTGTCCGCCGACTCCCCCCCCCCCCCTCAACAGGGGCTTTGCCTCTTGCATAGAGTGTTATATAACTAAGTTAGAAAAATTTTGATAAAAGGTGTTTGTTAAGGAGGAAAGGTGGTTTATAAAAGTTTCTTGAAAAGGGGGATCACAGAAGTTGGTTAGAAAGGGGTTGAGAAATGGGGGTGAAAAATTGGGCCGGAAAAATAGATAGGAAAATGCGTAGATAGGAAAGTAGATAGGTGGTTAATGCGAGAGCTGGAGAAAAGGGTTAAAAAGGTTGTGGAAAAGTGGGATGTGAGTGGAAAGTAAGGTTGGACAACGAGTTGGAAAATGCATTGGGTGAGAAAGAAGAGTGAAAATAGAGAGTGGAACAGAAGATAAATAAAAAACTAGGTTGAAAAAAGTAGATAGTTTAGGAAAGGGGGCAGTCCACGACTCGCCAACGGATACCTGAGAATCGAACCCAAGTTGACCCCCTGTGATGGTGGCGAGCAGTCCCCCACCATCAGCGCATTTTACTCCTCTGAAACTGTCTTACTACTACTGCTATCACTACTTAGAACAATTTTCCTTTCACACTTCTCAAGGTGTCAAAATGGCAATTTAAAATTCTGGACTGATTGACGGTGAGTGACCCATTGATGGTGGGGGACTGCTGCCCGCCACCACATGGGGTCCACTTGGGTTCGATTCTCAGGTATACGTTGGCGAGTTGGGAATTGCCCAAGAAAGGCATTTGGGAATGGTATCTGGAAAAGGAATGCATTAAAAATGGTGATGGAAAAATAGATCGAAAAAAGAATATATGTAAAGAAAGTTGAAAAAATAAGTTGGTTAAAGTTGGGAAATTATAGGGTTGATAAAGTTGATATGTGAAGGAATTTGTAAATTTGTTATGTAAAGTGGGTAAGTTAAGATGGCTGGAAAAGATTATTGAAAAAGAGAGTAAATAAAGGAGGTTGGAAAAGAAGATTCAAAAAATAAATTGAGAATGATGAAGGAAAAATGGGATAGGTAAGATGGATAGGCGAAGGATGTTGGTGGAAAGGATAAGTAAATCGGGTTAAAAAAGGAGGATGTAAAAAGAAGTTGGAAAAGATTGTAGGAAAAGTGTGTTGGAATATATGTGCAAAAAAGGGTGTGGAAAAGGAGGGCTGGAAAAAGATGTAGGAAATGTTCATTTGGAAATGAGTCTTGGAAAATGGGTTTGGACAAAAGGGGTTAGAGAAGTATGTGGGAAAAGGGGGCGAAGAAGGTTGCAAAAGAAGTTAGGGAAAAGCATTTGAAAATATAGAATTTTAAAGAATTTCAAGGAATTTCATGGAAGTTTATTGTATTCGAAATGATTCTTAAATACATATTTTGTGAAATTGTTACAAGTAAGGCGTCGGGTCGATTCAAAACACTGAACTGGTCTGTTACTGGACCCACCACATTCATTCCGAATTATTAACTTTGCTATAAATCGTCACCATTCTGAGTAGTGTGGAGTCACGTGCTGTCGACACTCGTTTTAGGTTAACGTCCTTTCGGCTTTTTCTACGACTTGGAAGTTCGAATCTCGAGAAAGTTGAATGGTCGGGAGAAGCACTTGAGGGTTGAACCTCGTTCGTCGTCGCGGCTCCTGGACTTTCGCAGAGGTGGCTTTCAACCCGACGTGATGCAGCGTTATGAAAGAGAAAGAGAACGCAAGGACGACATTCTCTCCTGTCCGAAGTTCGAATAAGCTCAAGGCATAGCCGTCGGTCCTTCTCGAAAGTCGCAAAGAGAACAATCATTCCTGGAAGCAGTCGAGCTTTCAGTAGAAAGAGCAAGATTTAGTTCCGGGATTAAAGATGAGGTCATGTTATAGCCGAGTGTGATGCAATAATTTCAAGATTACTTCTTTTGTGAATTATTAAAAGGCCGATTTAGAGGCCTTAAAAATTAAGTACATTTTCAGAAATTGTATACAAACATCTATGTATACCATATATCCGCAACAATTTTTTCCACTCCCTTTCTTCACCCCCTTGTCACGCTTCCGTTTCTAAGTCTCTTTGCCAACCCCTCTCTTGCACCCCCTATTCAACCTTTCCCTCTTCATTTTCCAACAACTTTTTCCAAACCTCTTTACTTATCTCTTTTATCCATCCCTTTTTTTCAAATTATTTTTCCAAACCACTTTACCTGCCCCTTTTTGCTACCCCCTTTTTCAACATGTTACGACCTACTTCTCCAAAATATTTGACTACTTTAACTACTCCCTATTTTCAGCACCTTCTACAACACCCATCTTCCACTCCTTATTCCCATCTCTTTTTCTACCACGATTTTTCATCAACCTTATCATCATCATCATCTTTTACATCAAGATCATTATTATTATTATTATTTTCCTTATTTGTTTCCTACAAATTTCTTTGCACTCTTCTAACACAAATTTCCTACCTCCGTTTCAAAACATCTTTACCTACATTCTCTTCCCAACTCTTTTACCAAACTCTTTTATGAAGTCTCTTAACCTACCACTTTATTCCACCCCTATTTGCACCCCTTCTCTCACTTCTATTTCTCACTATCTTTTTCTACACACCCTTCCAATTCTCTTCTCAATCTATTTTACATGCCTCTCTTTGCCAAGAATATTTCCTACATCCATTTCCAACCTCCTTTTCTAAATACCTTTACCTATATTCCTTGTTTCTATACATCTTTCCTTCTCCTTTTTCAATCCTAGTTGCAAACCTCCGTTTCAAAGCCTCTTTATCTACATCCTTTTCTCAACTCTTTTACCAACCTCTTTTTTGAAACCTCTTAACCTACCTCTTTATTCCACCCCTTCTCTCGCCCCTATTTCCCACCTTCCTTTCTACACTATTTTCCAATCCCCTTCTCAATCTTCTTTACTAGCCTGTCCTTGCCGCCAATTATTCCTACTTCCTTTTCGAAGTTTCGTTACCTACCCCTTTTTTTATTTCCCTTTCTCCTTCTCCTTTTTCAACCCTAATAGCAAACCTTCGTTTCCAAGCCTCTTTACCTACATCCTTTTTCCAACTCTTTTATCAACCTCTTTTTTCAAACCTCGACGTACCCCATTATTAAACCACCACTTTTCACCCATTTTCTGACTCCCTTTTTCTCACTTTTCTTTCTATATTCTTTTCCAATCTTCTTCTCAATTTCTTTTCCAAGCCTCACTTTACCTACCTTTTTTTCCTACACATACGATGTTTCCCAAGTCTCTCTATCTACCCTCTTTTCCTTTTCCTTTTTCATTCTTCTTTTTCCAACTCAGTTGCAAACTTCCTTTTTGAAGCCTCTTTACCTAATCTCTTTACACAAATCCCTTTTTTGGTTATGATAGAATATTTAGTAATATATCATACTATCTTTTTTAAAAGTATACTACTTTGCTGGCATTACATTTTTAGTTATGGTAGAAAATTTAGGATTACATCATATTACCTTTTTGATAAATATAGCACTTTTCAGGATGATGTTTTTGATTATTGTAGCACATTTAGTGTAATATTATACTATCTTTTTTAAAAACATA
Source organism: Synergus itoensis (assembly GCA_904066005.1). Classification (NCBI taxonomy): domain Eukaryota; kingdom Metazoa; phylum Arthropoda; class Insecta; order Hymenoptera; family Cynipidae; genus Synergus; species Synergus itoensis. Next base: position 20,149 of record CAJFCP010000374.1, read on the forward strand.
ATCCTCTTTTGGATTATGTTTTTGGTTGTGGTAATAGATTTAGTATTATATCATACAACCTTTTTCAAAACCATAATAGTAAAATATCTAAGATAGAACGCTCTTTCTTTTTTAAATTTTATTTTCGATTTTACATCACACTTGAAATTCCCGGTTTCACTTAGCCACAATTACGTGCACCAGCGAAAATATTTTCATATTTCGCTCATCATACTAATTGTATTCAAGAGCGAGACGCATTTCTTACTTGAGAAAAATCTAGAGAATGAAACTCACTTTACTTTGATTAAATTCTTTGGATAAGATGTTCATATTTTGCTCAACGCAGTAGAGTAATATAATAGATTTAATAAAATAGTGATTTGTTTCTTTATTAGATTTTTGATATTGTACTCTATTTTTATACTTGATTTGAGATTGTTAAATGCAAATTTGGAAAAGTATATCTCCATACTTTCTTTTAGCAGATTTTTCAATTTAAAAAGATTTCATGCAAATTTACAGAATTTAAATTTACATTTTCATGGAGTTTTTAGGGAATTTTCAAGAATGTAATAGAATTCAAGAGAATCTTTCTCTAAAAAAATGGTTGATATAGAAAACTCGCAATTTCAATATCTATCAATCATCTAGTAATTATATATAGCACCAGCACAGCACCAAGCTAGTTCGACGTAAATAGGCAACCATGAAAATTACAGTATTGGAGCTAGTAAAATTTTAGTCTGACAGAAATTTAAGTCTTAAAATTATAGAAAATTCCATATAATATTTTCTAGATTAATATAATTTTCTAGTTCAATATAAAGTAAATTTATAGACTCCTCATTTTAGAGCCAGTGCATCTGCAGATTCTGGCAACAGAACTGTCACTGTTTCTCAAGAAGAGCACACTTGAACCCAAAGTCGACCGTTACCTAAACTTAGTAGCCATTAATGTGAAGTACTGTACGACTCTCAAAGAGTAAAACAAATCGCAGAACGTAAAATAGCCTCGCTTTCGTAAATAGCCTGTTCGGGTTTGAAAAGGCAAGCGTTTCACACCGACGAAGAGACGTGAATCGTCTCCACTCTTTGTTTCTTTCATCCCCTTTTCCCTAGTCATGCATTCTTTCCCTTTCTACGTATTTTAGCTTTGGTTTCATGCCAACCCCCTTCCAATTCTCTTTTTCTCCAAACGGTAACGCAAGGGTAGTAGAAGCTCATCGGATGCATTCTAACACCTTTGAAACCCACTCTACCCTCTGGCACAACCATTGTTTGACCCTTGTCTGCAGAGCGAGAAAGAGGGAAAGAGAGACAGGAGAGATAAAAGTTTTCTAAAGCGCCCAGTCAGCCTATGATCTCCGTATAGGTGTTGGAAACCACAGCCATTCGTCTATATAACCGAATTCCAGAGAATTTAAGTGAAAGTCAAATAATTCAAGTCAAATCTAAAGAATTCAAAAGAATTTTAGTTATATTAGAAGAATTGATGAAAATTCTAGAATACTTATCTAATAAGAAATCAAGGTAAATTTACCAGAATTTAAAGGAATTCGAAAGAATTTTAAAATAATTAAAGGTAGCCTCAAGTGAATTAAAAGAAATTAAAACAATTAAGAAAATTTATTCTATAGCAAATTAAATCCAGTAGCTCAAGTTAAATGCAAAGAATTCAAAGAAATTCAAAAAAACGTAAACTCCCTAACGATTTTAAGCCTTTTACATATATATTCTTCATGAGTAAATTATATAATTTGTTTTTTATTTCAAATGAAGAAATAAATTTATCTAATTAAAGTTCTATTTTTTCGTATGTAACGTTATTTGGTTTTAGAACATTCAAAAATCTTAAAAAAATTGACTGCAAAAATTTTGAAAATCCTCTGACTTTTTGAATTTTTTTCCAAAAATGACTGATTAACGAACTTGTATATTCAAACTGTCATGTTCATCAGAGAAGATATTAGATTTGTGTAAAATTTGACCCCACCCCCTGTTTTTTTCAAATGTCCACGTTTTTTGACTACCTAAACTCATTTTTAACAAATTGTCTCTGTAGAAATTTGATTTGTTAACACGATATCTTGAGAAAAAATTGGAAGATTGGATGGTCCTTTTAGTGTCCTCAACTGATGGTCACGATCGTTAGTTAGCCATTTTGAATGAAAATTCCAAGAGTTAGAAAATTTTGGAAATTTTTTAGACCACTCTTCTATTAAGGGCGATGGAATTTGAAAGTAAATATTGACATCGAACTGTCAAAAACTGTCAAAATCTGTGGAAAGTTACTAATGTTATCACTAGGATTAGTTTGTGGGGTTTTGAAGGGAAAAAAGGGCAAGTAGATTGGTTTTTGCTGGCACATTGTGGGAAGAAAGGGTGTAGAACACTAGGAGGCTCACCAATTTTTCCAGAAAAGCAATATATTATTCACTGGAGGTGAATAAATATGCGCCGATAATGGCGGATATTTTGACCGCACGAGAACAAAATACATAATATTGACAGCTGCGAATTTACTGAGAGTCACTGAGGGCTTGAGGCTGTAATGTTTCCTTTAGACCGCGTGGGGGGGTATGCAATAAAGCCATCTTTGCCCCTATATGGAAGACGGATTTTACTATAATTTCAACACTTATTTTTTGATACACCGAGATCATTAACAGAGAAGAAAGGTGGACAATAATGTCCGAATCTATCACAAAACCCGTGGTAGAATCTCTCTCTCAAAATTTGGAACCAACTCGTGGATGGCCAATCAATCGCCTGGAACCTCACTTATAGACAGGACGACTATTCACAATCCAAGAGCTCCTTTTTCAGACTTTAAGAATACACATATTAGGGTGTTTCATTTTATAAGGCTGAAAAATAAAATGTGGAATTTTTGTAGACTTTGCTTATGTATGCTCCGAGTCTAAGTGATGTAAAAGATATATATACCAAATTTCAAGAAAATTGGATAATATTTAGAGGTTGCACACTTTGATCAGTTTTGTAAAATAGCCAAAAAAACGATTTTGCAATGTTAATTCCACTTTTATTGGGAAAAAGAGAAATAAAAAAATCAAATAATATTAAAACTGAACATCAAGATTAATAGGAAGTATAATAAGCAAAACATGTATTATATTAATCAACTTGGAACGATGCAATCCCTTCTATTGTTCGCTTAGTGACAACTTTTCTGTGATGCTCGACTACCCTCAATAAGAATCGTTTTTGTTGTACGCCTTTGAGCGATTCGTTAAACTTTTTAATCAGAGCAATTCCTCTTTCTGCGGTATCATTGACCACCTTAAGAGCATTCACATGGCTTCTTAAAGAATCACTGCAGTTTTCTGACACGTCGTGGATCCCAAACAATTCAAAGAAGGTCTTTGTTTTGTTAGTAACGAAATGGCTCAGGTCTTTTCCTTCAAAAACTATGTTTTTACCCTCCAGTCGTTTCATTTCCTTTTTCTTTGAAGGTTTGGTTTCTAAATTTCTAGTCATATCTTCCTTTTCAGCCTGAGTAATACGTTCGTCCAAAACAGCCAACCCTACGTTTGTTTCAGATAGATACCAAAGGTGTCTCTGAGCAACTGTGAGAGCTCTTTTTTTGAAGTCTGTATCTGGGTAAATGCTCAGAAGCTTTAGCATATGTAAGTCATTCTTTGGAGCCCACCGACTTACAATTGCCTCGTTCCAAAATGTGCAACCTGTTTTTTATTCCTTTCAAATCTCGTTGAGGAAAATTGAACTGTTTAGCGAAGAAGACAATTTTAAGGGCATATATTGTCTGGAATCCTGAAACTGAAGTCGTTTTGAGACCAACTTGCTAGGTACAAGAGTGAGAGTTGCAATAACTCTTTGTAGTCTTCTCTTGGATGACTTCCGTCTTTTAGGATTTTTTGGATGTAGTTAACCATTTCTTTGACTTATTATCAAGTGACTTCTTATTAAGTGAAACCCACAGACTTTGGAACTTCCGAAAAATCTGGATGTCAGGACTATTTGATGATATCTTACAACACTCCTCAAATATGCCCTTCAATATAAGTTCATGGATGTGATGACGGTTAAAATTAAATTACCTTTTAAAGTTCAATTAAGTTAATTAGTTAAAGTTCAATTACCTGAAACAGATAAAAGAATAACACGGAAAGCGAACATAGTGCAAAAGAACTTCAATATTAGAAATTTCACTAGTTTGAAAAAAAGTGATCAATGTGTGCAACCCCTAAATATTAACCAATGTTCTTGAAATTTGGCATATATAACTTTTACATCACTGAGACTCGGGGCGTAAGCAAAGTCATATGAAAATTATATTCTTGGAAAAATGAAACACCCTAACACACATTCAGATCATTACCCATCCAATCTACCTATGTCAATAGTCTCTAACAAAGTCAGTGCACATTTTCACTAATAACCCACACACTGTTTCTCACCGTGGTTACTTGGAGGCGGTGATCTCCCTTGGTCACCAATCCAGATCAGGTCCGAGGATTTCCACAAAATGCGTATAGCTCCTGGTCGTCAAAATCAAATCTTTCCAAAGGAACTGCTGGGCCTCTGCTTCCAATAATTTAGTATGGGCACCGTCGAGGCACAATCGTGATAGTTATGAGTACTCCAAAATATAAAATAAAGAGGGATGTAAAAGGTCTCTACTCTCTAGTGGCACCCAGGAGAGTCCTGCCTTCTCAGCGATTCTCGTTTTCAGATCCCCACCAAATCTTGATTAGGAAGGGGGTTCGAGCTGATAAGAGCTCAGGCTCGTCACTCTCAATTTTTCGGGCCCTTGCCCTAATTGGGATATTACAAGGCTATTTCTATGTAGGCTGTACTGTGCTGACCTCACACTCGGGGATAGTTTTGGCGGAAATGATTTGAATTGCAATAAGAAAGATAATCTCCTATTTTAAAGAGTTATTCGATTATTGACAAGTTTTAATGATTTTAGTTATATAAATGCATTGTATAATTGTCACTGAAGGTAGGGTTTTGTTTTTTCTTATAATAAATATGAGGTGAATCAAACGATAAAAGATTACTGCAATCGTCTTTTTCAAATACCTTATCTTGTATCAGAAACGGAATAAATAATTGAGTTCGTAATAATAATTCAATATTTCTTTTTTCCAATTTACAGTGATAATAATGAATAAGACGATCGCAGTAATCTTTTATCGTTTGATTCGCCTCATATTTATTATAAGAAGGAACAAATCCCTATCTTCAGTCACAATTACACAATGCATTTATATTACTAAAATCATTAAAACTTGTCAATAATCGAATAAATCTGTAAAATAGGAGATTATCTTTCTTATTACAATTCAAATCATTCCCGTCAAAACTATCCCCGAGTGTGAGGTCAGCGCAGTACAGCCTACATAGAAATAGCCTCAAGCCCTCAGTGACTTTCAGTAAATTCGCAGCTGTCATTGTTATGTATTTTGTTCTCGTGCGGTTAAAATATCCGCCATTATCGGCGCATATTTATTCACCTCTAGTGAATAATATATTGCTTTTCTAGAAAAATTGGTGAGTCTCCTAGTGTTCTACACCCTTTCTTCCTACAATGTGCCAGAAAAAACCAATCTACTTGCCCTTTTTTCCTTTAAAAATCCCACAAACTAATTCTGGTGAAAAGTTGACAAAATTAGACATGCGCGTAACAATGGTCTCAAGGCAGTAGGTGTCGGGAGCCATCCTACACATTAAAACTAAATAAAAAAATACAAATAAAAAAACGGATTACAAACCCTCAAAAAGTGCGTTTAGTGTGGAATTGTAGTATCCATCTAATAATTTGGACATCAATGCATATTTCTAGTGGGGGCTTTACACCTACTGAGCCTGGTTACACCGTGGGCTTAACTAGAATAAATCGTGAAAGAATGGCGTAAGGTTAGGTATCGAAAGAAGCGTAAAAGTAGGGCTGCCAACATTTCTAGATTAATTCTGAATCGTCGGTAAAGTTGGGTTGCGTTGCCTTGTGCTTTGAGTTTTTGCGATTTACTTTACCGACGATTCAGAATTAATTCTAGAAATGTTGGCAGCCCTGCTTTTACGCTTCTTTCGATACTTAACCTTACGCTGCTCTTTCAAGATTTACTCTAGTTAAGCCCTCGTTGTAACCAGGCTCACTGTATGAATGTTCTGACACCCAGAACCCCATAATTGTTGCGCCCCTGGAATCTGAGTTTTTCTACATGAAACATTTTCAAATTCCATCAGTCTTAATTTGTAGCGGTTTATCTTACTGGGGTTAAGTCCCTTATTTAATTCAGCGGACGCTTCAGTCGCGCCAGGGTTAGTTTTAAGGTTGAATAAATAAAACAAGCTTATTTTATAATTGCCAGAAATAACAAAAATTTATTCCCCTATAAGTTACACTTCTAAATTAAAACTACATATGTGGAAATGTGACTGTGTAGTGTTTATATCGTGCGTGTGCAAATGTGTGTGTGAGCGACAATTTTACGTGGAAGTGTGTGCGCCTTTACAAAAAAAACTTGTGTGTGTGACAAATACGCGTGAGAGAGACCAAGTGTAGCGGAAAATGGTTAGAAAGGTGCGGAACGTTTCGATCGGTGTCGAATCGCTCGGAGCGGAACGGATTGGTTGGTCCCAAGGTTAGCCTAGGTTTGGTCGGCTTTGGAGCCAGCGTAGCCTTTTACTGGATAGGTGGCCATAGTTGCGCTAGTCACATATCGAGCGGACTCAACCAGTGGGAGAGGTTTCCCCAGGTTAAGTCGGTTATAAGCCGGCGTAACCGGTAGAGCGGTTATTGGCCAGGTCTACGGCTATAATTGCACCTGCTACAGTGACTATGTAGTGAACTCAATCTGTGGAAGATGTCCAGGTCGATCCTGATCGCTCTGCTATGATTGCGCTCGCTAGTAGACAGACCATTCAGTTTACGGAGTGAGCTGTACTACTCCCCGGTGAACTGCCGAATTGACGACTGCGAGCGTCTTATATAGGGGAGAGTGGAGTAATGCCGAACACCTAAGCAAGAACTGAAATAAAATAAAAATTTACTGAAAAATAAAAATTTTTATATTTGATTATTATTGACTTTTCATTTTTCTATGAAATAGCGTAGAATTTATTGCTAGAATCACAATTCGAGAATTGTGATTCTAGAATTCTCGAGTTATCTGTATTATCGTAATATTAATTAACTTTCTTTTTCTATTTGTATTCTTTAAAAGACCAGCAATTGTGATCCATATATTTCAGTTGGCAATTAGCATTTAGACAATTATCTGTTCAATATCAACCAATATTGTATCTACATTAAATATTAGCAAACAATATTATATTTTTGCAAATGTAAATGTTCAAAACCAAACAAGGACAAACCAAAGGCGACCCCCTTTAAAGAACTCCCCCTCGACATATAACATAATTTATGTATCCACATCCACTAAATTTCTTGACACTTGTTGACCTCAATTTCCCCACAAATACATAACCTAAATTAGTAAACACCATTCAAGAATTTATGATTATATTCTACGAATTTCCAAAGAAACCACATTTATAAATCTCAATAGCTATAAATATTAAAAACGCAATTAGTAATGGAGAGCTCATGTAAAGTCGTAAATCTAAACCAATTCACTATAATATCGTCGTTTAGAGAATCGGTCAACCCCTCTAAATTAAGTTTTCACTAATTTATGTATCCAGACCTGTCAGTGTCCACCAATAAACCTATAATTGTCACCCTTTTTAAATCTCAAACATCTGCAATCTCAATCTATAAGAAAATCTATGCACTATGCGTACCCACATTTCTGATACATCAATCAGTGGTGATCTTTGACCTTACTTAATTAAGAAGGAAACATTAATCTAATTTACGACTCTAAAACTAAAATGCATTTAGGGGAACTTGTGTTTCTACGACACTAATGTCAATATATATTATCAATATTATATTGTCAATATTATCAAATTCGTTTTAAATCATTAATTATATCAAAGAACTTCCAAGGAAAAACGATAATTCATGTACTCTGCGAATTTGCACGTGTGCTCTACAATGCTTAGCGGCTATTTTTTAATTGGAAGATTTATTACAAAAGTCTTATAAAAAGGGAGGATTTGGGCCAGGATCTTCAGTCTGTTTTATTCTGGCTGAAATGTTCATCGAGTTACGTCGTAATCTAAAACTTATCTTCAAGTACTAAATTCTGTGCGGAAAATTACCCCTTCGAAATGCAAAGTTTCATCGAGAAGTACATCACGAATCACTGCCAAGTTTGGATAAGCAGATCTCATATTTCCTTTTCACGCCTATGATCTATTCTGAGGGAGGAGCGAAAAACTTAGTTTCTGTTTCTTGTTTCAGATCCAGATCGAGAGATTTTCTTTAAAGGGGCCTGCCAATTTTGAATATTTGAATAAACACTAATTTAAATTCTAATTCTGAGTGTGTTTGAATCTTGCGGTTATCCTCATCCCAGAGGAACCACCTTTCCTTTCTCCCATATCTTTAAAATTAGGGGTGTGTTGCGATCCTAAGATGTAACACATTGTATATAAAAATTAAAATAAATTTTTAATTTTAAATAAATAATTATAATATATAAATTATTCATTAGGGGGTAGGTTATTTAGATTTAATATAAATAAATTTCGTTGAATTAATTAATAAATTATTTATATTATTATATTTATATAATTAATATAAATGTTATTGTAATTTTAAATTATTGTATATAAAAATTTTTTAATTAATAAAAACAAATGCTTTTAATGCTTTTACCAACTTCATTCTCTTATTTTTGACATCCACTTCTACGGCTTTTTTGTAAACTCTCTACGGTGTACTTTGTCACCATTTTCCGAACGTAATTAGGTGGCTTCTGTAAAATATTATGAAATGAATTGAAATAAAACATTATAAACATAAAACTACAATTAACGAACGTTTTGGAGTAATCACGAACGTTCGGGATTTACCCCACGTTCAGGATTACCCCACTCTTCCCTACTCTGACAGCCGGTCGTCTAGGTGGGGCGCACTGGCGCGCTGATGGGTCACTTGCACTCCACGGCAGTATTTTTCCAATTTGGAGTACCTTAAGCTAGAGGAAGCTGGTTTAGTTTTACTTTAGTTTTTTTTTTGGCTGTTTTTAGATTTTTTTTTTGTCATACTTAATTTTAATTTTTAATTATATTACCTATACTACTTAAAAAAATATACTTTCAAGAAGTTTGAAAAAAAATTAAATCAAAATATCAAATAGTTTAGTTTTTATAAAGGTTTTTTCATTGGGGTGCAAATGAGACATGTATGTACTTTATGACTCTCAAAAAAAGTGTGTATTTTAAAGCTTAAGATTGATGTTTAAAGAGTTTTCATGTCACATGGGTAAAAATCTCTAATAGGTGCAACAAAATCTTTTTCCCACTTTATTCGACTACAACGAACCACATTTACGGTTGTTGATTAATTTAAAATTCTTTTACACCTACGAGGACCGCATTAATACCATAGATTGGTATACATGTGACATGAAAATCCTTTAAACATTAATCTTCAACACGCATGTTTATATAAGTTATGGTGTAGAAAGATAATTTAAGGGCATTGGATAATCGAACTTTAAATTTGTCGTGGCTACGCCAATGACGTACGCCAATGATTCACACTATGAATCTTATGATTATACACAACTCCGACTTTTATGAAACATATGAGGGTTATAGACGGTATTCTGTAACTCCCAACTATAAGTCTGTAACAGAGAATTTCGCGATTGATAACGTATGAAGGTTTTATTTGAGGCCAAAATTCAACAACACTATCGGAAAATGATATTTTATTTCTCACAGCAGACAATATGGCTGCGCGGGAGACGTCAGATAAATTTAAATTTCACGCCGCGAATCTTGCAATTTATGCACAACTCCGGCATTTATGAAAGATATGAGGGTTATAGACGGTATTCTGTAACTACCAACTATAAGTGTGTAAGAGAGAATTTCGCGATAGATAACGTACAAAGGTTTTATTTGAGGCCAAAATTCAACAACACCATCGGAAAATGATACAGTTTTGACGTTTAAGAGCGTCAGAGACGTTATTATTTTTCGTTAAAATGGTTTACTAATTTTCATTAAAAAAATATATGTAATGGAGACCAATGAGAGAATTTTCGTAGAAAATTGGAAAAAATTTCCGAAAAATAAAATAATCCATAAAAATGTTTTGAAGTCGGGTCTGAAAAAAAAAACCCGAACAGAAATTTCCGGATCGAATTTTGCACACCACTATAAAAAAAGTTTTTTAAAGTGCTCTGTCAGCCTATGATCTCGGTACCAGTGCTAGAAATCAGAGCCACTAAGTTACCATATATAACTACGGGAGTCGAATCGGGTATCGTTCTGATCCTCCCACTAGCTTTAATCGCGGACTCCAGTCGCCTTTTGCTAGCTTTAATGTCTCCCCTTACCACCTACCGTAGACTAGAACTTCTCCCCTCTCCTCCAAATGCCAAGGCGAATTTATATGCCGTTTAACCTGGTTAAAACTTTGGCACTTAAATTAAACAATAGAACGAACACCCTTCGAGTCGAACGTTCATCTTTGGAAGGCGTCGTGCTTTCTTTCTCTTTTGCTTGTTTTTCTAAAAGCCTGGGTGTACCCTATCTTTTGTGAAATGAGAGACCCCGCATTAAATTCGTTTAATTTAATATTTTAGTTTTGCTTTTATAGTAGTATTTCAAGCACAATAGAAAGTCGGAATTTATAAAATCATAAACTTTGTAGTGTCACGACTCGAGAATAGATTGGATGTCTTTTTATTGTAAATGAAAAAAGCAGTAATATAATTGTGTCACGTCCAACGACGCATTAATTAGTAAATCTATAAAACAATGACATGATTGACCTTCATTATAAATTTATAATCTTCAAGGTCACTAATTATAATTATTTAGTTACCTTATTATTTTGTCACAATTCTGCAACATCTACAATTATTCTATAACTCGTAAAAAAATTAACGTAATAATCACACATTATAATTGATAAATTAAACATCATATTTTCTCTAAAATCTATTCATATAAAGCTTTCATAAGCGTTCCACGACCTTCATTTTTGGCTCTACGCATAGTTTCGTCATGCAACCTTTGAACTCAGCATCACATTAAATTCGATTGTATACATCTCATATGACATATTTTACGATTTCAATTTACGAGTTCCTAAAATCTGTAATCAAACCAATTACGCAAACCACTACGAAGCAAACTTCACATGTATACAAAGAAATTATAGTTTACGATCATTTGATACTCAATATTTCTCCTCTTATCTTATCAATCTTATCTATCACCTAAATTAAAATCAGGATTTTTTTTCTATAATCTCTTTCCCAACCTACAGGCTAACAAAAATATTCTATGTCGAAACTGTAACATTGCGAAATTGCGGATATCTGCATCACCTCTCTGGAGCATGTGAATATGGCAATACTAATTCTGGTTAGCCCTAGATGACAAAGACAGGAAGAGCAACGGATTATAGAAACCAGAAGTTTGTTTTTACCAATAATTCTGCCTAAGTTGATCCAGGAAACTCAACCACTCAAATCTAAACCTACACGAAAAAACTGAGTTGTCAAAGTTAGATAGTCAAAATTTAGATGAACAGTTTGACTATCCAGATAATACCTTCTACCCTTTATCATTTTTTCTGAATAGTTAAGATGAATATTATTTTATGATCAGTTTGATTATCATGAGAGGGTCAAGTTTACTACCTAAGATAGTCAAATCTTGTGCACGCAACCGTTTCCGATTCTCCGTGCGCGTCATTTTTTTCTAAGAGTCGCCGTTTCGTGACACGAGGCAGCATGAAGCACACGGAAAAAAAAGTTCATTAATCTTTCCTGAACTATTGCTATACTTGGGGATGAGAGCGAACTTTGAACAAATTTGATAAATTTTGTATAACTTTCAGTATTTAATGTAGAACAAATCTGGAAAATCTCTACAAAAGTTCTGTAAACAATACATTGAAGTCCGATTTAAAAAAGTTCAATGAAATATATAGAGAAATTCATGAAAAAATGCACTCATTTTATGCGTAGGTAGCGACATTCTTCGCGTCTCCCGCCAACTCAGGCTTATATCTTAGATTTTTTATTTTGTATTTCAAGTTAGGTTTAGCTGCGATGCTTTAGGCGTGCATTAGGAATTAGGAGTGTAATGCGAAAGTGTTAGGGTTCGAACCCACGGCGAATAATAAAAATTTTCATAGCTTGCGTTTATAAATAGTGTAGTGACTATCTGTGTAACAATAAATAATTGCGCAATAATAAATAATTTTATAATAATAATTATATAAAAAAATTTTATATAAAAAAGTCGAATACGCTATAACTAAACAATAAAAAATAAGAATTAATTATTAATTATAAAATATAATAATTATACATTAATTTAATGTTTAAGTATTAAATTAACGAGAAAAAATATTAATTATTTGAGAAAAAATGTTTAATTAGCGTATTCGACAGTTTCGAGATGTCTACAATGATTTCCATTTAAAATTTCAATTTCATTAAATGACATCTATTACCTTAACCATTTCCTTTTTCATTTACTTCCCGTTACTTTATTTCCATTTATAATATTTTAACAATACAATAGTTCCCTTCAATAGTTTAATAGATTAACTTTGATTGATACCTCGACAACTGTCGAATACGCTAATTAAACATTTTTTCTCAAATAATTAATACTTTTTCTCATTAATTTAATACTTAAACATGAAATTAATGTATAATTATTATATTTTATAATTAATAATTAATTCTTATTTTTTATTTTTTAGTTATAGAGTATTCGATTTTTTTTTAATCTTTTAATTTTTTTAATTTTTAGTAAAATGGTACTTAAAAACACGATTACCGAGCTCTTTAACAAGAAGGAAAAGGAAAAGAGAAGTTTATAGTCAACATGTCTCAGCTAACAATATTTCTTTTCTAAGTTTAATCTTTAACATTTAAAATTATATTTGATTGTATTTTTATAGCAATAATTGTAAAATTTTTTTCTTTTAGTTAGATATTTAAATTGTTTAAGAAATTGTGAGTGTATAATTGAAATTTAAAATGTTATTAGATTATGTTTTCATTTAATTGATTGTATTTGATTGTATTTACATTTAAAAAAATAAGTTAAATTTAAAAAAACTTACTAACATATAAGTCTCCTTTTTACTTTGCGTATTAGAATAAAAATACATATTTCTTTATTTTTTTAATTTGAAAATTACATTTGTGGATATTTTCATGACTATATCAGTAATTAACACTTCAAAATACACTGGCATAAGTATAGAGATTGAAAAAATATAAAAAGTTTAATTTTTTTTTCAATTCATCACAACAATTACTTATAAAAGATAATATATGATTTATACATAACTAAATTTGAAGTAGAAAATATATTTTTACAGATGTTTCATCAATTCTAACATTTTTAATGCAAAAAATAACTGAAATATCAAATATGTGTAAAAAAATCAAGCTTAAATGTAATATTTTCATTATTATCCTCAAATGTATTTCGCAAATGAAAATCTTAATATGCATTATGTTAATCTAGCTATTATTACGTGCATTAAAAAAAAAATCTAGATACGTTAATCCTGTCAAAAGTTTTGCTGAATCAAAAAAAAATGTTAATGGTTCTTATGGTTTTCATGGATATTTTTTTCTATACTTAGCACATAAAAATTTTAGTATGCCTATGTTAATCTAGCTATAATTACATGAATTTCAAAAAAAAAAAACATGCCGATACGATAATCCAGTCCAAAGTTACGATTGATCAAAAAAAAGTTGGAAAACTATACAAATATATACAGTCTGTTCAACAAGAAACGTTGGTCGATTTCTCGAAAACTATTACAGATTTTTGAACGTTTTTTTTTAAATTAAAGTACTTTCAAAGCACTACGGCGCTACTACCTAATAGATGGTCCAGTCCCCATCGTTGTCCAGAATGGTCTGGCACCTATTCGGCATGCTTCCCACTAATTTTTCAGCGTAGTCCGTTGGTAAATCTAGCCATATCTTCTTGATTTTTTGCGACAGCTATTTTAGGGTGAATACACGTTTTCCAGCAAGCTTCCTCTTCAAAACGCTCCAGACATTCTCGATTGGATTTGCATCTGGAGACTGTGATGGCCAGACCAAGGTTGTGATGTCATTTTCCGCTTTCCAAGCAGTGCAGAGACGGCTTCGATATTTAGGGTCGTTATGCTCTTGCAAGATCCAATCGGCATTATCGGCTCCAAACATCTTTTTAGCAGACCTTAGAAGACAACGTTGATATATTTGGAGCATTTTCTGAACATTGAGGTTCTCGGTGAAGAGCTCTAAACATCCAAAACCGCGCTCGGAAAAGCATCCCTAAACATGGATCTTCACTGGGTGTTTAACGGTCCGCTGGAGAAATCTACTGCCTGCCGTAGACCAGGCATACTTTACGGGAACCCATGCCCAGAACGACGCTTCATCAGAAAAATAACGTTTGACCAGTCCCGGTGGAGATTTTCCGCAGCCCATGCCTTTCGTTTTTCCATATGGGTTTCTGAGAGCAGGGGTTTTTGCCTCGTGGTACGGTATTGTATCTTCGATTCAGCCAAACGCTGTCGAATGGTGTTGATACTAATGTAGACTCCCTTGTTGGCTAGTATAGCCTTGGCATCTCGCAATCCAAGAGTAGGGGTACGCTTGAACAGCTGCACGATCGCTTTATCCTCCTTGCTGGTTGTTACTCGAGATTTGCCTCTTTCGGGAAGGTCTTCGACTGTTTTATCAACTTTATACCACTCAACCCACCTCTTCACGAACGTCTCCAACGTCTTGATGTATTTAGCAGCCGCGCTGTAGGACATGTGTGGTCCTTTTGGATGGATACACAAAAAGACAGCTTCAAAACGTTTGGCGTAAACGGAACTCATTTTAATTCACGTGCGTTCTCTCGGACGGTTCGAGCGATACTAGAATAACTTGGCAACAGCGCCATAGTCCTTTGAAAGTACTTTAATTAAAAAAAAAAAACGTTCAAACATCTGTAATAGTTTTCGAGAAATCGACCAACGTTTCTTGTTGAACAGACTGTAAACTGTCGGTAGTTTATGCGGTAAGACTCGAGGATACAGATTTCGGGTCTCAGGTTCAATTTCCTGAGCCGGTACCAATGGAAAAATTTTCTATGTATTTACTTCGGTAACCAAAGCTCTGGTCAGGAAGCAGGTTCGGAAAACCGCCGCAAGGTGGCCTCCCACCATCCTCTCCCGCAAACGAGATGTTCTTCAGATGCTTTATATTCAGGCGTCTCGAGCAGTGCTCTCAGATCGAGCCAGAAATTTACCCCCTCCACATCCACTATTTTAGCGAAAAAAAAAAACAATTTTTCAAGTATAATTTGGCAAAATTTTGAAATTATTACTCTTTTTAAGTGTTTTCTTGAATTATATAAATAAAATTTTCCACATTATATATAATAAATTACTTTTTTTTCTCGATAAATTGTAAATGTAGAGGGGGTAAATTTCTGGCTCGATCTGAGAGCACTGGTCTCGACAATCACAGCTTTCCGTCATGGATCGAGTAAATGCTCACCATGCTGACGACATACCTCAAATTATCTTTTTCTAAATTGTTTTTCAAGCGAATCCGACGGACTCAGTGCTCCTAAACGGGGCAGCCTACGCGCGCAGCACGTGTTGGCTTCCTGCTGGAGAAATTCTGCAATTGACTGTAATTTGGCGCGCAATTCAAAATCGAATTAAATGGACCAATGGGAGAATTTCTCCAGTGGTAAGCCAAAACAATGCGCGCGCAGGCTGCTCCGTTTGAGAGCACTAGACGGACTACGGAGATTTTCAGGTGATTATCATCCAGAAAAAAAGGTATTATAAACTCTACTTAAGGAACCATAGTGTATGCCGTACTAATAGTAAGGTACTGCGTTTTCTTTCTAAATCCTTAAAAGCGTACACTGTATCAGGCTGCCTTTACCCCATTTACTCTTGTAATTGGCATTTTATATATGTATATTTTGCATTTTTTGTTTAACATCTCAAATTATAAGTGTTCCTAATTTGTATTGATATTACCAATTTAAATTGATCGGGGTTCCGAAATATGCCAAATTGAACTAAAGATTCTATCGAGTTTTTTCTTTAAATTACAAACACGTAAACATTGAATTTTATCTAAGTTGAATATAATTATAATTTTTCATAATTAGAAGCAAAAAATATTTTAATTCCAGAATTGTAAGGCCCTAAAAATATCTTTTTATCATCTTAAGAATTTAATGGTGTAATTAAAATACGTGAGAATTTTTTTTAATTAAAATAATGGCGCAGAGTTGAATGTTCATTGGAATAGATTTAGTAAATCTGCGTAACATTTTAGAACTTGAGTAAAGTTTTTATACCACTAATATATTCATCATAGAAGTATAAAATTTTTTCTTTCAAAAAGTTCTAAAAAGCTTTTGAAATATCCGGAGGAACACGAACACTGAAAACTGACGCAAGCAAATGTTTATTAAGGTTCTAGACAGAAGTCATAAATTTCCTTTGTTACGATATTTTTAAGTAAAGAAATAAGGAAAGCAAAACAATATTACTAAAAATTTTTTCGATTAAAAAATCGTTGGAAAAATAGAAAAGATCTCGTTACATTATTCAATGTGGAAGCTCTAAAGTTAGTGAGCTGTAGGAAATCTGAATAAATGTTTACCTAATGGAAAATTAATGTTTCAAGCGTCTTCAGCTATTGCTAAGGAGGCAGTTGAGACTGACCAATTGAGTTTTATGGGAGGGAGTCGGGTAATTAATAACTCTATTATCGAATTAAAAAAGTTGCAGTGGAAAAATGACTCGAGCCAACAAAAAAGAGAGAATTGCTAAGGATAAAAAAGGATTCTCGATCTACTACTGTAAAAGGTGACGTAATGCTCGCTTTTACCGATTATCTTCTATTAAAAGGAGAATCACATTATTCAACAGATATTAGAATTATATATGTATCTCTTCTTTCTGCAAATATATTCTCTTCCGAAGTAAAAGTAAAAGTAAAACGAAAAGTTAGAAATATAACCTCAAGTTTCTCTACATTTTCAATTCTTTTAAATGATGATTCCAGTAAAATATACATCAGCGGGGAAGCTTTTAGTTAAAGATTCCTATTATCGACATTACCAACTGCCGATAATAGTCGATGGATCAAGACCGTGTGAAATTTCGAAGTTATTAAATTATCCAGTGGGTAAAAAGGTTGACGATATCTTTATTACGACATCGTTATGACGTTCTTACAATATTGTAAAAATATCCTGTGTCTGTGTCGCCAAGGTAGGTATATCTTTAGAAAATCTTTAAGACATTTTAATGTCGCAAAAATGTCCTTACATTTTCCTTTCGATACGGACATAGAATGACTTTACGATGTCAGAAAAATGTCGTAAAGATTTCGTCAAAATTATTTGCCCATTGGGTAACTTGGAAGGATTATAATAAATGAATAATAAATTTATTCTTCTTTCCACAAAAATCTGGAAGCTTAAAAATTTACTACGGAAATGAACCATCGTCGCTTATTGGCAGTGGATAAATATCAGAAACAGGACTCTGGAACTACTATTATGTAATTATATAATTAGTAATTAATTATTAATTACAAGTCTAATTATGTTACCACGTCAGCATTTGTTGATCCATAAATTTGAAAAGGGGAAGTTATAATTGAAAATTCTTATTATCGACATTTACCGAAAATTGAGAAAATTCCATTTGACCCACTGCCGATTTGAATTTATTTTGAAAACTAACATTTCGGGACATTTTTAATGGACTTAGCACTGTGAAACTCTTAATATTAAATTTACATGACCTATAATATAAAAAATAAGAGTACTTCAACCTTCCAGAAAAGTTGTGACTTTCAAAAATAAGTCTGACTTTTACAGAAGCTCGTAATTCGCATCATGCACAACGTAGTTCACTTGCGTATGCAGACTGTGTTTCTCTAACACGGAAGTAGTTTATGATCGAACCATCGTTCTCCCCTCTGTTTTCAAGCGATAAGAACCTAAGGCAAGTCGATGCCTGAAAAGTTATGGCTCATCTCTCTGACACTAATCGATTCTGCCTTGAAAATAAATTTTTGAATGCTGTAAAAAATAAATGAAACTCTTTCCTGAAAAGAAGTATATTATTGAATTAAGAGAAATTTTTTTTCTCTTTTGAATAACTATGCCTTTTTGTCCGTACTGTAACCCTTTTTCAACGTCCTTTTGATTTACTTCACTCACGGAATGGAGTCAAAAGGCTCATTTTTCTTGTATATAATCCTTAACCACGCAATTTTGTCTAGACTGTAGCCCTTGACCACATATTTTCATTTTGATTACCCTGCTGAAAGTAAAGAGATAAAAATCCTATCCATTCCTATCTCTTTCTATCCCTAAGATAGAAAGGGATAAAGATTGTTTATCCACATCCATGCCTATCTTTTTGAAACTCCTCTTTTCTATTTCTTTTTATATCTTGCTTATCTACATCATGCCTATATCTTTCAATCTATTGTCTACTCCAGTCTATCTCTTTCTATCTCCTTCTCTATCTCTTTGAATCCGCACTTCTGTATCTCCATTTATCTCTCGTTTAACACAGCCTATCTCTTTCTATCTCCTTGTTGCACAAAATCGCTCTTACCTCCTTCAATCCCCACTTCTCTGTTCCTTCCTATCTCCCGCCTATTCTTGTCTATCCCTTTTTCTATTTCCTTGTCAATCTCAACTCGCTTCAAACTCTTTCAATCTCCAGTTCTCTATCCCTTTTTCTTTCCATCTCAATCCACATCCACCCCTATCTCTTTGAATCCGCATTTCTCTATCTCTATTTATCTCTCATTATTACAGTCTTACTCTTTCTACCTCCTTGTTACTCAAAATCGCTCTTATCTCCTTCAATCCCCACTTCTCTATTCCTTCCTATCACCCACCTATTATTGTCTATCCCTTTCTATTTCCTTATCAAACTCAATTTCTTCTTATCTCTTTCAATCCCTACTTCTCTATTCCTTTTTATCTCATTATAATTATTATTTGAGGGCATATGGGAGGCATGACCATAGCCATATATACTGCCTGTCAGAAATATAAAACTATCTATTTTCAATTATCGTTTAAGTTTTCTTAAGTTTAATTATATCAAAGATTACATTTCTTCTTTCAAGTAAGTTAAAAGCAATGAAAATGCCGCTTAAAGTTAACCCAGGACGTAGTGACAATTTTTTATGAAAATATCACTACTTTTTTAAGTAATGTATATTTTGTTTAATTTCATGGGCTTATTTGAAAGGTAAATTTCTATATAAAATCTAATAAACACAATTATTTCAACTTTTTTTTTTTGCAAACTGTAAGTCCTCGACAATGCAAGGGAATAATTTTTAAATTATACCAATAAGTTTTTAGATTATAAAGATTTCTTTTTAAATGAGCACAAGAAATTTTTAAAATGTTCAATATTTCAAAAGTTATTGCTCTTTTTATAAAACGTTGATATTTGGCGTTTTTTTTTTTGCAATAACTTCCTTAAAAATAGACAAAACGAATAAAAGGTTAATTTTAAGCACAATCTTGATAGTTTTTAACTTACTTAAAAGAAAACGTGTAATCTTTGATGTGTAATTAAGAAAACTCAACCCGTTGTGGTCACACCTCTGAATAATAACGTGTTGGTCATAAGGGGTCAGGTGGACCCCACGTGGAAAAACCGTTGCCATTCTCCTTCTATTTAATATATCGACTTTAAATTTCTACCGAACATAGTTTAAGGTCTCTTCTTTAAGACTCAACTGTTTTTTTGCTTTTTAAATATTTTTTTTGTAATGAAAAAACACAAAGAAAAATTTTTTCAAAATTTTAACTTTTTTCACATAAAAATTCATAAAAAATTCAATTTTTTAGATAAAGTGGAAATATTTCGGTTTTGTACTTGCAAGATAGTATAATTTTAAGAAAAAATAATTTATAATTATCCGTCGAAAAAGTCATATTTATTTTGATGATTGAAGTGAGCAGTTTTGGTGTTTGTAAAATTAAAGATGTAAGCGTTAACATGAAATATAACACTAAAAAGATTTTTTAGATATTAGATATTATAACTCAAACTTCATCTGGGGTCAAATGGACCCCGAGTGACCACAACGGGTTAAACTATAATCGAAAAACAGGTGGTCTCATAAATTCTGACGGGTAGTGTTATACACTACCCCTCAATTTTCTCCTAAATAAATAAATAACATACATCTATGAGATAGAGAAGAGCGAATTATAGACCAATATACGAGTGATAGATTTAGAGGCAGGGTTAGAAATGAGGAGATTAAAAGGTTAGTGATTATGACGACTGAAAAAAAGATTGAAAAACATAGAGTTTGATAATCATAAGAGTTAGATTGGATGAGTGATATTGGCTTTCAGAACATAACTCCTAAATCTTTCTTTAGCTTCTAGTTCAACTAATGGAAACATTTGTTGCACACGTGCCTGTCAAATTTCATAACGATTGCTCATCTACAGTCTGTTCAACAAGAACGGGTACGCGATTTCTTCTACAGTTTAAGCTTAATTAACTGAATTCTTTTTTGGCCTAAAAGTAGGTTTCAAGCACTACGTCGCACTTACCTAATTCGCGGTCCAGTCCCCATTGTTATCTAAATAGCTTGACATATTTTCGGCATGCTTGCCACCAGATTTTGAGCATACTGTGCAGGTAAAGAGCGCCAGATCTCCTTGATCTTGCGAGATAGCTGTGTCAGTGTGAAGACACGTTTTCCTGCAAGCCTCCCCTTGATGTAACCCCAAACGTTTTCAATCGGGTTGGCATCTGGAGAGTATGATGGCCTGTCCATCGTCTCGATACCATTTTCAGCTTTCCATTCTTGACAGAGACGGCTCCGGTGTTTCGGGTCATTGTCCTCCTGCAAGATCTATTTTTCATTGTTAGCACCAAACCACTTCTTTGCTGACCTTAACAGACCACGCTGATAAATTTTGATCATTTTTTGGGCATTCAGATTGTCTGTGAACAATTCCAAACATCCGAATCCGCGCTCATTGAAGCATCCCCAGACATGCAGCTTCACCGGATGTTTAACGGTGCGCTGAAGCAAACGACTACCAGGGGCTGACCAAGCTCGTTTGATAGGATGCCATGCCCAAAATGATGCTTCATCAGAAAACACTACGTTAGAGACATCGCGATCGATGTTTTCGGTAGCCCACTCCATCCGTTTTTCTATCTGAGCTTCTGAAAGTAAGGGTTTTAACCTTGTACTACGCCACTTGATTTCAGCCTCAGCCAAACGGTTCTTTATCGTGTTTAGACTTACATGTATATTCTTTTGATCCAGCTTGGTCTGCGCAGCACACAGCGATAGTGTCGAGTTAGGCTTGAACAGCGCGACGATGGCCTTCCTTTTCGATGTCTTCCTTTTTCGTTGTCGCTTGCTTTTTTCCACGTTCAGGCAGATCATCCACTGCCCTTGTTGCTTTATATTGTTCCACCCACTTCTGCACGAAATGCTTCGATCTTTTAATTACTTTAGCAGTCGCTAAGTAGCTTAATTTCGGTCCTCGCACGTGTATGCAGAGAAAGACCGCTTCAAAACGTTTGGCGTATTGCGTACTCATAGCGAAGGAAATCTACTCGGCACGACGGTTCGCGTTAAACTGAGACGAAACAAATATTGCGACGTAGTGCTCGAAACGTACTTTCAGGCCCAAAAAGAATTCAGTTGATTAAGCTTAAACTGTAGAAGAAATCACGTACCCGTTCTTGTTGAACAGACTGTAGGGCGTATAGAAACACTTCCACAAACCGAGAATATCATCGTCGGTGCACCGATATACGTGGCTTCATCCATTCTCAGTTCCATGATTTGTCAAACTTTAAAAAAAAATTATCATGATCAATAAAGTCCGTTCAGTAAAAATATCAAACTTCAAAATTCGATATTTTATATTTTTCGCATAAAAAATAGGTGAAAAATCGAACATTTCTTAGCCTAATAAAGTAGAAACCCTCCTTAAGGAAACGATTTATGAAATTTTTTATCATTCAGCGCTGGCAAGTCATTTCAATTATGTATTATAAAATAAGATTGAATATTAGCCAAGGAAGAATGGAATTTATATCTCAGCGACTTTTCCTTCCTAGTCTGAACATTTATCAACTAGAGTATTTCATCTTCATTTGCGAGGGATGGAAAGTTGAAACCGACGAGCTTTTCAGTTCACTTTGCGCCCTGGAGTGGCATGGATCCCACAGGAGATAAAAAAAGGAAGCGAATGTCAGAAAAAGATGGATTGACAAATTACCCTGTGTTTGTCCACATGCACTGGTCTCAGGTGAGGGTCGAACAACAACTTGTCTGGCTCGATGTTGATAGGACTTTGTCGTCTGCCTTTACTGCAGAGGGACCATTGTGGATTTATAAGGCCCCAAAAGGAAGGTCCTGAAATCAGAAAAAGATATTTTATTTAATTTGGAAATGCTTAAATCTTAAAATCTTAAAAACCTGGACACCAGACCCGAATCTCAAGAATTTTAAAATACCCTGATTGGATCCTCTAGAATCGAAAATATGTCAGACCCTCTATAATTTAAAATAATTATTGTGCACGCAGCACACTCAAGTATTCAAAAATATGCGACCTGATCCCTCTAAAAAATTATGGTATTGACCGGGTCCTGAACTTTTATATTATAGGAACCAGATCCTCAAGAATTTAAAAAGTTTCGTGTGTGCACCAGACTGCGGACCTTCAAGAAATTTTACATTATTCAGTTCAGGCACTAGGTAATCTTAAAAGGCTCAAATCCGGACCGAACCCTCGAGAATTTTAAAGTATCCACATCGAAATTTCCAATATTGAAAAATATCCGGATCGGATCCGCCAAAATTTTTAAGTATACGGATAAGTCCCTCAAGAGTTTAAAAATATGCGGACAGTTCCCTCTAAAATTTTAAATGATTATGATATAGGCCGGTTCCTTAACTGTATTATTGGAATTAGACCTTCAAGAGTTTTAAAAGTTTCGTGTCTGAACCAAAAACAAAGAATATTAAAAGGTTTAAGTCCAAAACAGACCCCAAAGAATTTTACAATGTCAAAATTGGACCCCCTATAATTGGAAAAGATGTGAACGGATCTCTCCAGAATTAGAAATGATTATTGTATGGTCTAGATCCTCAATAAGTATGTTATTCTCATAACATCCTCAATATTTTTAAAAGTTTCGAGTATGAATCTGTCCCACGTAAAATTTGTAAATATCTGAACCTGAGCTCTTACAATGTTATACGATTAATGATTATGGTATGTATAGGATCCTCCAGTATTTTAAAAGATTCAGGTATGAACCGGTTCCTCGAAATAGTGTAGATATTTGAACCGGACCCTCCAAAATTTTAAAAGATTATCTAATGGACTAGACCGTATCAGACCGTATACTTAGTACAAGGACACGCCGGCTCATCATAACCGGCCAAGCCTGGGCTAAGCCGGGGAAACCTCTCCCACTCATTGAGTCGCTAGATACAAAGCTAGTGGGTGCAACTATGGCCAAGAAGCCGCATTTACACTTCTTAACATTATTGCACACATAAATATTCACATACCGCTATACCGACACTTACGTTAATTTAGAAATGTATCTTATCCATAGGAAAATATAACTCCCATGTGTTATTTTTCACTACTAAAATTTGTATCAGTTGTATTTATCTCTAAATCTAATCTTGGCTAGACTGAAGTGTCCGTTGGCCCTCGAAAAACTGACCGTTAAAAATTTTATATTATCCGGACTACACCCTCCAAAATTGAAAAAGTTTTGAGCATGGACAAATTCCTAAAAAAATTTAATATCTGGACTTTAATTAGAACAATTTAACGAACATAATTTAAGGCTTAAAATCTCAATGAAACTTTCAGGAAAGAACAACATCTCAAAATCCTGTCCCCAGCGAGTTAAACCACCAAGATTTCTAAGATATTTCGGATTTTATAAGTCCAACTTTCCCGACTCAATCCACAATAGAGTTTGACGCCTGGTAGTGTGAGCATCTACTGCAACGAGTTCCATTCGCAAAAAGAATTCTCAACTCGTTCCACCATTTCCCCCTCAAGGGACTTCCCCTTCTCCTTTCACGCCTGTTCGTTTTCCTATGAGAAATTTAACTTTTCTTCTCTTCGTTGAAAGTCAATACGGAGAAAACTTCTGTTAACGAGACCACATTATTGTTCCAGAATAGATGCGTATTATCTGTGTAGAACACGTAACATAAATTACAAAAGTAGAAATTTCCATAGAGATGTAAACCAAATTTACTTTATGCATGTTGTGCGTCATGCAGAAGAACTACTTCACTTGTAGGGAGTGACATTCGTGGAAAAATATTCATTTCTCGTGCACGCGAGTTGATAAAGTCCCTCTAACGTTGGGCTCTCTTTGCGTTCTTCTCGAGAGGTGGCTCATGCGTTACGAGGACTGGTAATAAATTAGTCCTGGTATAAACAACTCATAACCGACACGTTGGAGTGTCCCAAGCACGTCGCAATGTGACCCGCACGCGAGATTGCAAAACGTGAGCTTACTATGACAATATGTCTCAAAAATTGTCTTATAGATGCCTCGTGGGATAGGAGGGATTAGGGGGTATCGAGAGATAGATAGTCCCGAAGCTCAAACGCGGACGGAAACTTCAAAAAAAGTTTTGTAATATCACCATGATTTCGGCCTATTTTCATGACTGTGGAATTTCGTTTTTCGAGCGAAGTAGAAAAATAATGTCATCGAAAAAGATTCGAAAGAATATGGATTGTATTCATGATAGTGTACGAATATTGTGTCGATGATAGACTAAGGTTAATGTCTGTAAGGAGGATAGTATAGTATACATATAGTGGCGTCATCCCCGCAGTTGTTGTCCTAAGCCAACATCGTATTTCGCGTTATTTTTTGTTTCAATGCCACCATAATTGTCGCAATAAGGTAACTTAACCGTCAATCAGCTTTTTTCCTGTTTGTTTTGCAGCTTCGAAAAATTAAATTACGGAACCGATCAACAGGTATGAAAATTTCCTAAATCATAGGGGTGTTAACCCAGCTAACGTGGAAATTATACGAGTAGAAATTACAAGATAGTATACTGGTTATACACTATGATAATCAGGCCAATAATTACATATGCGTCAATCGTGTGAGAACCAAGGACAAATTTGAAGGGCTGTAAAAGTCAACTACAAAGCCTACAGAGAGAGTTCTGTCTGGCAATTTCCGAATCGACGAAATCGACACCGACTACTTCGTTGAAGAAACTATTGAGACTCGATGGTGCGGTTGAGAGGACTTACTTGAACAGGATCAGGAAGAACAATTTTTACGAAAACAATGTCCTGGACAAGGAATCTGACGTTATGGTTAGAAAAACTTTCGTTCATGAAGCTCTTCAAGATGATTTTCCGTTCCAAAGACTCCCAAGGCAATCTATGGGAGGATGCCAAGTGCTGAAATTACGATAGTACTTGGTACATTCCCCACAGTACTCTAAGCCGAAGCGGTGTCTATAAAGATTTGTCTTGAAGAGATTTGCATGCGAGCATATAAATGTCGACATATCTATATCTGCTACGATAGTCAGGCTGCACTCAAAGCTCTTGATTCTCAGGAGATTACATCCAAGTTAGAATGTAACTGCCTTCAGGTTCTTCTTCAAGCATCGGCGGTCAACTGGATTAAACTAATCTGGGTGCCTGGTCACGAAGATATCTCGGGAAATGAAAGGCGGATGTATTGGCAAAAAGGGAACTGCGGTATATCATATACTGTTATCAGAGGAGCAGTTGAGGAATGGACTCAACTGTTACATGCGAGGCGGTAAGATGAAACTGAGGAATTAATGCATTCGAAGAAATACATCAGTATGTCATACTTAAAGAGATCGAAGCATCTGTTGAATATGGGAAAGAAGCAGGTGAAGATCGTGGTAGAGGTATTTACTGTGGCCACTGTTATCTGAACAAACAACTACACACGATGGGATTTGAGGTCGATCCTTGGTGTCGTAAGTGCGGATACTCTGAGGAGACAGCGCATCACATATTATGTGAGTATGATGCGCTTGCTATACTTAGAGAAAGATATCTCGAGGATTATTTTCTAAGCCCTGAAGACTGACGACATCTCTTATGGAGCAATATATGCATTCGTGGAGAAAATTTCTCTAATAGGGGATGTTTAATGAAATAGGTATAATACAATAGGTTTTACTGCAGTGCTATGAAGTGTTCATTTGCTCTACCCGGATAAAAATAATAATAATAATAAATATTTTTACCAATTTACGCATTTATCAACAAATAAAATTAAGTTCTAGCAAAATTCTAATTTCATTACGTTCAGAGCGTTAACATTGATGATGAAATGTCAACTTAGGAAATGGAGAGAAAATACGAAAAACGAGAAAATATAAAATCGAAAAATTACATAATCGAATTCCTTGGGTTAGTGAAATATCCTGTGGGATAGATGGAATTCCTAGAAGATTCCGTATATATATATATATATATATATATTTTTTTTAAATGAAATTAATTTAAGTGAGTAAATGAATTAATCAATTTCACGTTAAATTCATGAAATTCTTTGAGTTTTGGCAAAACAAGCATTTAGTTGCGGTAGAAGCGTTACAATATGGTACGCAGGCATGCAAGTGTAATTAAAAATAATTGTGCGATAAACGTGCATCTGTGAGCAGGGTCAGTAGGGAGTCGAGTGCATGTGTTATCGATTGTGGAGGGTCGCTAATATTACATCAGCGTTTCATTGCAGCAATATCGATGCAATTAAGCTTCCTGTCTATTAGCATTTTCTAGTTTCATGCCAGACTACACTTCACCTCAAAAAGTCGATAACTCTGTTATCTTTATTGACTGATGTTATGTGAACTTATATCAAAGGCGCTTCCTAAGGAATTTTCATGTGCTGGAAAAAGGACCACTTGAGTTTTATTTTGCAAAGAAGATTTAGTTTAGAAAGAAACATAAAAAAAACAAAATAAACATTCAAACAAACAAAAACACTAGCACACGCGAACAAAAGGCACACACAAAAACAAACATAAACTCCAATACAAGAGCACATAAAAATAAAAAAAAAAACTAGGGATGCTATTGTGGGTACATTTTCATCACACGTTGTGCTTCGTGTTGCGCGCTTCGCGCAATGTTTCTGTCTGTCTGTTAGTCTGTAGATTTTTTTTCACGATTAAAACAAAAACTGCTCATCCTATCAAAAAATGATCAAGGGAGAATTTGTAGATCATTTTAAGACCAATAATTATGTTCTGATAATGATCGCTGTATCTTGCTTTATTTGACTCAAAATTTGTATTTTCTATTTTTCAAGAAAATTCAAAAAGTTGTTATTTGAATTCTGTAAGGCGTTCAAAAAGACACATTTTTCATCCTTTTACTCTTTTTTATATCGTGCGCTAATTGGATTTAAATTTAAATTTTTAAATTCTCATCAGAGTAGGTATTTTATATTCGTGTAAAATTTGATCTCCCCAGTTTTTGTCAAATGTCCACGTTTTGGGACCCCCTGAACCCGAAAAACATGTTTTTACGAATGTGTCTGCCTGTGTGTCTGTCTGTAGATTTTAAGTTTGTGAGCACGATAACTTTCGAAAGAATTGACCGATTGGACTGGCCTTTGGTATACTCTTCTAGTGTTCTAAAATGAAGGTCAAGTTAGTTGGCCAGCCATTTTAGACAAAAATTCAAAAAGTTGGAGCATTTTGAAAAGTTTTGAAACCACTTTTTTTTAATTTAAAAATTCTATGGACGGATATTCGTAGCAGGCCCCCCAAGCCTCAATGCATTTTCGAGGGACAAAGTTTCAAGCCACTTGGATACGAAGTACCAGTAAATGTCCGCTGGGGGCACTACGGTCGTCCTCAACACAAATAAAAATTGTCGTCAGTGATTAGATGCATACAAATGTAGTACATTTGTGTGGTCTAATCACTAAATGCTTGTTTCTTTTTGAACGCCCTATAGGATTGGCATAACAACTTTTTAAGTTTCCTTAAAAAATCGAAAATTCAAATTTTGAGCCAAATAACGCGAGATGCAGAGAAAATTATAAGAAACATAATTATTGGTCTTAAAAAGATCTACAAGTTCTCTTTTGGCCATTTTTCAATAGGATGAATACTTTTCTTTAATTGTGAAAAATACTTTTAAAAATTTGTATCAAATATTTTTACAAGTGTTTACCAAAATATTTAATTTTACAAATTTTGTGTACTTTTATAATTTTCGTAAAATTAATTTTTCCAATATAATTTATAAAACATTCAAAATTTAAAGCTGGTGTAAGGGAAATGAAGATGGGTCTCGGGCTCACCCATAAGCAAACAAAGAAATCAGATTCCAAAAATTTATTATAACAACAGATAAAGTGGTACTTACAGTCTTGTTTTATGTCGAACTATATTTCGACAACAATATTTCGACGAATCTCGTATTTTCCAACAACAATATCAATATAATCCAATCTTTGTCAATCGATGCTGTCAACATTACTTTGGTTACATAAATTTTCGGCTTAACCCGACCCCTGTCGCCCTTTTTACAAAACTTCCTATCAGATCAAGGATCGACACAAGAGTGAGCTCTCCACGGCGTCACTTTTTCGCGCAGACACCTTACGATATTTGTCCACGCTCGTGATAGAGCCGAAGTCGACCGACACCTCGAGCTGATAGTCAGCTAAAGATCTGCCGTACCATAACCCATTCAAATCTTGTACAGACAATCAATGCAAATATTCCCGCCTTGACGTCTACGGGAACTTCGGTAATTTAAGAATTTACGGGAGAAAATATCTTTCCCGTCACATAAAATTCAAATTTTTCAAGAAAATTCAAAAAGTGGTTGTACCAGTCTTGTAGGGCTTTCAAAAAGGAACATTTTCATTTCTTAACTTTTTTTCATAGCGTGTGTTATTTAGCTTAAAATTTTAATTTTCTTTATTTTTTTTGACTTTTAGAAATGTTATAAGTCTGACAATTTTTGTTTTATCGAAAAAAGTCATTATGATAAATTGTTCGACTATTTAAGTACTATGAATATCCCTTAACAGAATTTGTAAATAAAAAAAAAAATTTTCAAAAAATTTTCATTTTTATCCAAAATGGCTGGTTAACGAACTTGACCTTCATTTTAGGACACTAAAACAGTATACTAAAGACCAATCAAATCTGTCAATTCTTTCGAAAGTTATCGTGCTCACAAAATAAGATCTACAAACAGACAGATAGACACATTGGTAAAAACATGTTTTTCGGGTTCAGGGGGTTACAAAGCGTGGACATTTGACGAAAAATGGGGGGGTCAAATTTTACACAAAACTAATACATTCTCTGATGAGAATGTAAAAAATATAAAACTAGCAGTGAATCCGATCTCGGGTGTTCCAGTTAACTATATATTTAAATTTTTTGTGCTCATTTTTTTGAGCACTTTGCTTCCTCATTATGATGAAGTTGCAAATGAATTTGCTTCCTCATAGAGGAAGCATTAACGATTTTCTTAAATATTTAAAAATATATATAATTCTTTTTTCTCGAAAGAAAGAATCGTTTGATCTCATCATTCATAGATTACTCGCGTCGAGACGAATCGATTGACCTGTAGGATTAGTGTTTTTATTTGAACTAATATATGAAAAATTAAAAATTTTCAAAATTGAAAATAATCATAATTTTCTTTAAATTCAATTAAATCCATTAATCACACAGGTCAATCGATTCGTCTCGACGAAAGGAATCTTTCTTTCCTGTACATAAGCTATGAATTTTGATTATTTGAGAAATTATTGACGAAAAATCAATTTCTTTTTTAAATTTTAAATGTACATAAAAATTTTAATATTCAATATTTTGAAAAATCCTTTAGCAGGTTTTGAGATACGGGTGGAGCCAATATACCTTACAAATTTCATCAAATTATCTATAACTGTCTTTAAGTTAATAAGGCGACAAAAAACGGCGACACACACACACACACACACATTCAGACAATTGATTAGAATGTTGTATTAGACATTTATCATGTGAGGAAAGTTTAATTAAACCATTTTCAAAATATTGAAAAATGTAACGATTACAAAGCTTCCTTTATATGAGGAAGCAAAAAGATAAAAATAAAAAAAAAGTAAACAAAAAAAAAAGAAACGAGTGCGCACTGAAACAAACACACAAACATAAACAAAAAAAAATTCCTCTAAAATTTTTGTCGTTTTTTGAATCTTGAATTTTGAATTTATGAATTTGTACATAAATTTCGGATTCAATGATCATTAAAACACTTTATCACTAAGATTTTTACAAATCTGTTTGTTTCTAAAGTTTTTCGAGTCGTTAATTCGAATTTGGAATAAAAATTCACAAAGTCAAAGTACGGAACCCAAAAAACAACTAAAATTTTTGAAAAACTTAAATAAATGAGTTGATTTTTATGAAACTGGGTTCAAACGGGTTTTTTCGATCACTGAATCAAAATTTCAGATTGAAATTAAAAAATTCAAAAAACAATAAATTTTTTTTGAAACATTTTATAATTCAGAAAATTATTTTAATAGTGGCTGAATTCTAAGTAAAAATTTTTTATTTTGCAAGTTTTTCGAGTCACTAAATCCAAATTTTTTAATCTTGTTAAAAAATTCTGTTTCAGTGAACTTTAAAATCTCTTAGCACAGTGTTTAATTAAAATTTACACAAACACACTGAAAAAACGTTTGTGTATTATTTATATTACCGTTATTGATTTATATTTCCTTGAAAAATTAATTCTCATAATAAGAAATCGTTTATATAACTTGTTGAATATTCCGGCATGTCAAGCCTCTCACGAGGCTTATGTTCTCTAATCTGGGTTAAGGATCAGGACAATTATAATTAAAGCCAAGTGTAGCTCAGTCAAAGCCACCGAGTTGTCCTCAAGACCCTTCATTAGACTACCCGTCGCTTATTGTAGCAATTTACTCCAACCTAATTCAACTTGGAACGCAGTGTCAATTATTAGGGATTCGTAATTATATAATGACTAGTGGTGACAATTTTAGGGACAAGTAACGCCAGGAATCTAGGATGACACATGTCCTCAGTAAATCATCACGGGATTGAAATAGTTTGAATTACAAATACAAAGCTAAATGTTTAAATTCTTTCATAACATGCAATTTAAGGCTGATTCAAGTTTTAATCCCAAAATTCAATGCCTTCATTTAGGTGGTGTGCACTTCAAAATAAAAAGTTGAATTATGCATAATGGTACCCAATAAAATTTAAAAAATTAAAAAAAAAGATATAATT
Organism: Synergus itoensis; assembly: GCA_904066005.1. NCBI lineage: Eukaryota > Metazoa > Arthropoda > Insecta > Hymenoptera > Cynipidae > Synergus > Synergus itoensis. The sequence goes on from CAJFCP010000374.1 coordinate 51,639, forward strand.
GAAGAAATTATAACGTGAATAGGGGTGAAAGGCGAAACTCGTGTGACTTTCACATGAGTCATGAGTTTCGCGTCTCCCCTTGTCCCGTATATACAATTTTTTACAACATCTAAATTGAGAATGAGACTGTTGGAGGAAGTATAATTAAAACTAGAGAAATAAAAGACACTCATGAAAACGACTGAATATCACCACAGACTGAATAAATAACGCGTGCACGCTTTAGCGACTACAGATTCACATCACGAATTGCAGTTTCCTACCTAAAATCGAATTCTTAAAAAAGAAAAAATATGAGAAAGGACATTAGAGATTTGATGGAGCTCTGTAGATCTCAATTAACAAAATTTTGAAAAACTTAATACTTTTCGAGATAAATAGCGTCAAAAATCGACCGCGGTCATGACCGTAAAGGTCCATCCAAATTTTTTTTGTTTCTTAGACCCCAATTAACATAAAACGTATGTCTAAAACTTTATAAATATTTCCGAGATAAATAGAAGACTGAGAAGTGAAAAAGTAAGTTTGAAAAATCGTTTTTTTTTTCAAGAAAATGGATTTTACAATACTACAGTGTTATTTTTGTATGAAATATTTAGTTTATTTATATTTTTTAACTATTTCCCATTCTAAAAAGAACATGCATTTCAGCCAACTTCATAGCGTAACCACTGGTTACGCATGAAGTGAACAGTAAGCCTAATGAGTACTAAACTCAAAATATTTCAAATACGAAACACATGCGCGATGGGTCTAGTAGTACAAGAAAAAAGAATGTAATTGAAAATAAAAAGACAATATTTTCATATGATTACAATTTATCAAGATAATTTGCCTTTATAAAAACATTTTTTTTCGGTTTTACCATAAAACCTTCTCCAACATTTTTCTTGAACTTGCGAACAGCTTCGATATCTCTAGAAGGCCCAGTCACTTTTTCTTCGCCTAGTAGCATCATTTTCCACTTCAAGTTTCACTTGCAAAATGGTAAACAACATGGACCGGTAACACAGGTGAATTAACGCAATTATGCAGATTCCTTGAAGACGAATACGCATGAGCATCGCGCAGGTGGGCCCATGGTACTTATATGGTTATGGAAAATCACGAGTTTTAAAAACCCACTTCCGGTTTGAATTTTGATATATATTTTCACCATAATGTGCGGTAGAATTGTAGAGAATTATTAAGGGGTTAGCTAGTTTTTCAGGTGAAAAAAACAGCAATTTTTGAAGATTTAAAAAAAAAACTACACGCTTAATCTTTCTAAAATTTTTCCAGTATATTGTACATATCTTCACGTATTTATCATAAAATTTTCGTCAAAAAATATTCATTGGAAGCGGAGATATAAGGCGATCCGCAAAGGTCCTTTAAAAAATGTTGAAATACGGGTGACGGTGACGGCCACGCCGCGATGCGTGAAACAAAAAAAAATTTTTTTAGTAAACTACATGAGTGTCTCTAGAGGATGGACTTCTAGCTTTTGAAAATATTAAAAATTATAAAAATGGCATAGTTTTGAAAAAAAAATTCAATCTATTGTTGCACGCCAGCGCGCAATTTATGTATATATTATTTCATTTTGATACTCTGTTCATCGCTTTTCATTTGTACCTAAAAAAAAAGAAAAAAAAATAAAGAAAAATAAAGAAAAAAATAAAAAAAAAAGAAAAATAAAGAAAGGCATTTGATTGGTGGTTCCAGGCAAGCGTCAATACTCGTATTCGAGCACCTGATTGGAGCTCACCGGCTTAATACTTAACCAATCGCGTCGCTAATTTCAGCGATACTCTTGGTACACGGAGAGACTCATACAGTAACCATTACTGTAGGCCGCACGACTCAGTCGTGTGGCCGGAAAAAAAAGTTAAATACACGACTGAGTAGTGTATTGGCACGACTCATTCGTTTTTCGGCAGTAACTATTCGTTAACGAATGCGCATACAGCACTGAGTAGTGCCATCCACAGTACTCTTTGCTTTTAATAAACGAATGAGTCGTGTTGTCTGCACGAATGAGTCGTGTGGGCAATATTCGA
>CAJFCP010000375.1:9221-20412 GCA_904066005.1 Synergus itoensis
CGATAGGATAGGAGAGAGAGAAGGAGGGAGAGAGGAGAGAGAGTATTTCCCGAACAAGCTTATGGGGCCCCAGTCAGCTTATTCCCCGCCATCCTGGCTGTACTAGCACACTAGTGCAAATTTGCTTTATCGTCACGAGCCGAAGGGCAACCTCACACTCGTCCGATAATTGCCTCCTTTCGCGCCTTGTAAAGTAAATAGCTATTACACTCATCTCAAATTTCAAGTTATTTTAATTATTTTAAAATTAATTTAAATAAATTTCAAGATTTTCAAATAATTTCGAAATATAAAAATTGTTATTTATTTCAATAAAATCTGTTAAATCTTTCGAAATTTATTGATTTTTATAAAATTTTTTGGAAATATCTCGAAATAATAATAAGTAAATAAATAATAAGTGACAAGTCACTCACAAATTTACTCACACGAAAAGTTGTATTTTAAAAAAGGAAATTCACATCGTTTCCCTTTTAGCATTAGATACATTTGTCTAAATAAAACATCAATACATCAAATAAATATTTTTTTTCCCCTATCAAATCGATCTAGGATCGAGCGAAGCCTTTCTCTCTGAGTAACGCAACTGTTTACGTTCCCCGATGATCATGGCATCTCGCGAGCGGCGAAGAAAGGAGTGCGTTCGATCGGCAGAGTTATTTGTTTATCGGGTCCATTGCGAAAGAGGCGCGCGAGCAAAAGAGATGCCTGCCAGCTAAGTTGAAAGAAACGAAGAAAGATTCCGCGGCACGGCGGCAAAAGGCCGCGCGATCCCCCCGAGGAATTCAGAAATTTCTCGCTCGATTCTGGAAATGTCACGTTCCAGCCCCACGTGCGTTTCCCATCTGCAGAAACTCACAATCAATATATTACGCCAACATAAGTTAAAAAAAAGGTTTTTGTTGAAGTTACTAGATGCTGGAAGTAAAACGATAGAAAGTTCATTTATTTGAATCTTTTTCAATCTTCAGAATTGAAACAGAAAGGAAAAATGTATCAATTTATTATATTTTTTGTTTAATCATTCGAACTCTAAATTTTCAATCCGAATGATTCCAAAAAATTCGGATAAATTCGGATTCTTTCGGATTGACCGGATTTATTCGTATTGAAAGTGCGGATTAATTCTTATTTATTCCAATCGGAATCTATCCGATCTTCATGTTTGTAACAGAAAGGAATCCGTTAAATCCGAATGAATCCGGTTCATTCGAATCAATCCGATTGATTCACGAAAATTCGGATTAATTCAGATTAACAGGTTCTGATTGATTCCGATTGAAAACTTCCTTCGGATTAGATCGGAATGAAACTGTTTGGATCCGAACCTTAAATTCGAATGATCCGGTCAATCCAAATCAATCCGAACTTTCAATCATAACGAATCCGGTCAATGCGAAATTTTCAATTTGAATGAATTGAACCTATCCGATCATTCGCATTCATTCGACCTATCGGACATTCAGATTCAGTCGGATTGATTTTGTATGAGCTCGAATTGATTCGGATTGGTTCGTAATTAATTCGAATAATTCTGGTCAATCCGAATCAATTTGATATTCAAGGTTGAAACAGAAAGGAAAAATGTATCCAAGTGTATCCTTCCATATCCATGCCAATCTATATTTCTATCTCTTTTTTAATCTACACTAAACTCTTTCCTTTTGAATCTCAATATTCTTATCCTTCAGTATCATTCATCTATCCTCGTCAATAATTTCCTAACCTCCACTTATCCACGCTATCTTTCCTTATTCTCCGTCTATCCAAACTAATATTTTTCTATCCCTTTTACAATATACTACTGCGCCTATCTTTTTCAATCCTATCCATGTTTATTTTTTGTTTAATCATTCGAACTCTTACCTATCTCTTTTAAAATCTAATACCACGCTTATCCGAAGAAAGTTTTGAATCCGAATTAATCAGTGACATTAAAAATGAATCCGAACTTTTAATTCACATAAATTCGAATGAATACAGTCAATCTCCAAATGAATCAGAATTAATCCGAATTTTTAATTCGAACGATTCCGGTCAATCCGAACTTTCAATCATAATGAATCCGGTCTATCAGAATTTTCAATGCGAATGAATCCGGACTTATCGAATCAATCCGAATGATTTCCAAAAATTCGGATAAATTTGGATTAAGTGGGATTACAAGTTCGGATTGATTCCGATTGAAAACTTCCTTCAGATTAGATCGGAATGAAACTGCTGGGATCGGATGCAAATTAGGAAATGATTTGGAAAATTTGTTACTGGCTCGAAATTAATCCGAACTTTCAATTCGAATAATTCCGCTCAATTCGAATTTATTCGATCTTTAGAGTTGAAACGGAATGGATAAATTTATCCAAATGTATCCTCCCCTTATCCATGCCAATTTATTTCTACCTCTTTTTCAATCCGAATTAATCAGTGACTTATTTCAAATTACTCCGAATTTTTAATTCACATGAATTCGAATGGATCCAGTCAATCTTAATTAATTAGAATTAATCCGAACTTTCAATTCGAACTATTCCGGTCAATCCGAACTTTCAATCATAATGAATCCGGTCAATCCGAATTTTCAATCCGAATGAATTCGGTCTATTCGATTCAATCTGAATAATTCCCAAAAATTCGGATTAATTCGGATTGATTCGGATAGACCGGATTCATTCAGAATGAAATTTATGAGTTTGAATGATTAAACAAAAAAATATAAATTGATACATTTTTCCTTTCTGTTTCAATTTTGAAGATTGAAAAAGATTCAAATAGATAGACTTTCTATCTTTTTACTGCCAACAGGGTAGGTACATTGTGTCCATTCTTAATAACCCTATTAAAATTCCCAATAGCAGAAGATAGCAATACTAAGCATATGCTGATCTCGAAATTCTCGATATAGGGCAAAAGCTGGACTCAGTTAACGAGATGAAACAAGAAAAAGGGGAGTTGGAAGTCGAGATCATTGATTTTCGCAAACTCCACTCGTCCTGGACAAAGATTAACTGCAAGGTTGCGGGCGAGGAGAAAGAAGAAAAATAAAAGGAAGAAAAAGAAGAAAAGACAGATAAATAAAAGTAAGAAGAAGAGGAGAATAAGTCGGAACGAAGAGAAAAGGTCTATCGGCGATCTATCCGCGTATCTTGGAATTGCAATGACATTTTCCTGAAAGTCCTGAAAAGATCGTCTCCTTCTTTTTAATGAATTCAAGAAGATTTTTTAAAATTTCAGACAGAAAATTTTCTATCCGTTCTGATCCGTTTTATTACGAAGTATGTATCCGAATCAATAAGTTTCATTCCGAGGGAATCCGTGAAAAATGAGGAATCCTATTTAAGTGAATCAGAGTCAATTCGAAGTAGAAACAAAGATTTATATCCGAATTAATCCAACCCTATTTGAATTAATCTGACTCTATCCCAATTAATATGTATCTATTCAAATCAATATTCAAAGACAAAACCAAAAATCCAATTCAAATCAATCCGACCCATTTTGGATTCTATACAAAAATTCTTATCCGAACCAATCCGAAGACAAAATCGAAATCTCGACTCGAATAAATCCCTAAAAAATAGAATTAGTTCGGATTAATTCAGTTTTAAAAGTTCTTCGAATTGTCGCGGATTCATTCGTATTATTTCGGATTAAAAAATAATTGCGAGTGCTTCATATTCACTTAGATTATTTCTTATTAATTTGTATTGATCGGATACATTAGGATTCAGTCGAATTACAAGTTCGTATTTATTTTGAATGGGGCTCGGATTGATTCGGAATTAATCCGAACTATTTTAATTCAAATAATTTCGATCAATCCGAATCTATCCGATATTAAGGGTTGAAACAAAAAAGAATCCGGTCAATCCGAATCAATCCGGTCTATTCGAATCAATCCGAATTATTCCAAAAAATTCGGATTAATTCGGATTAATTCGGATTATGAGTACGGATTGATTCTGATTGAAAACTTCTTTCGGCTTAGAGCGAAATGAAACTGTTTGGTTCGGATGGAAATTACGCAATGATTCGGAAAATTTTAGATTGGTTTGGAATGAATCCGAACTTTGAATTCGAATGATCCGAATCAATCCGAATTTTCAATCATAATGAATCCGGTCAATCCGATTTTTCTATACGAATGAATCCAGTCTATACGAATCAATTAGAATGATTCCCGAAAATTCTGATAAATTGGGATGAATTCGCATTACAAGTTCGTATTGATTCCAATTGAAAACTTACTTCGGATTAGATTGAAATGAAACTGTTTGAGTCGAATGGAAATTACGAAATAATTCGGGAAATTTCGGATTGGTTCGAAATTAATTCGAGCATTCAATCCGAATTATTTCGGAATCGAATAGAAATTTCGGTTTTGTCTTTGAATTAATTTGAATAGATTCAGATGAATTCAGATAGAGTCGAATTAATTAGTATAGGATCTGATTAATTCGGGTAAATTCTGATTAATGCGGAAATAAATCGTTGTTCTTCATTCGAATTGACTCGGATTTACTTAAATAGGATTCCACATTTTCCACGGATTCCCTCGGAATGAAATTGATTGGCTCGGATACAGACTTCTTAATAAAATGGATTAGAACGGATAAAAAATTTTCTGTTCGAAACTATCGCCGGGGTATTTTTTCAAAAAGAAACAGGATAATTAAAATAAATTATGTTTTTTTTTCTGCAGAAATGATTTCTTCACCTGAGTCCCAGGCTGAGAATGAAGAAATCAGCCCTAATTTATGAGCCAGTGTTAAAGCTGGCAGGTGCATCCAATAATTTTCCGGTATGCAGAGCCCCTCAGGACAGAAATGATGATTTACAGAAAGAAAGGATCGCCAACAAAGGTGGTCATTGTTGCGCATTATCGCCTGTGGGCCACTGCTTCCTTATTTTCTTTCAATGATCTCAATGACTCGAAGCTTAGCCATTTTTTCCTGTATTTGTACGGAACAATCGAAGTATCGTAATTAATTATTACGTCCATCGATGCTAGCAATTAATACAGAACTGACACCTTTCAATTTTTTTAAAATAAGTTTCTTTCAAGTATCTAATTAATATTAATTGAATTAATAAATATTTTAATAATAAATAAATATTGATATAATAAGTTCAATAATTTAAACAATTTTTAATAATTAAATTAAATATAAAGTAATAAATTAAATAAATTTTTATTAAATAATTTATTAATGTAAATGTTCAGTGTAAATATTAAGGATCAGATAAACGTTCACTAACAGCTAAATTAAATTGTTGAACGGCGCTTTAGTATCAATAAATAAATTATAAAAAAGCCAACTTTTAAATTTCCCGCCAATTTCATTCAGTGATCTATCTTATCAACTGTTGGTAAAACAGTAAACTAACAATTACCGGTAGCAACAACAGTGGTGCCATCTGTCGGTGACAACTTCAACTACATAGATGTCTTCGGTTAATATAACCAGAAGATGGTCAACCGGAAACTTATCTTACTTTTAACTAGAATTGATAGTAAGGGCGTATATTTAACATTATTTTCTGGATAAAATTACCAGAATTATCGTTTCGGATTGAAATTCATTCCGAACCAATCCGAAATTTTACGAATCATTCCGAAATTTGTAACTGAACCAAACAGATTCATTTCGATCCAATCCGAAGAAAGTTTTCATTCCGAATTAATATGAGACCCATTCAAAATCAATCCGGATATGTAATCTGAATGAATCCGATCAATCCAAATTAATCAGAATTAATCCGAACTTTTAATCCCAACGATTGTGGTCAATCCTAAACAATCCGAATAAATCCGATCAATCTGTATGAATCAAAATTTATCCGAATTTTTCTGATTTAATCTGATTAATTCGGTTAGACCGAATTAGTTTGAGTCCAATCGGAATGAAAGTTCTAATTGACTAGATTGACCGGATTCATTGGAGTTGAAAGTTCGGATTCATTCGGATTGACCGGATTTATTCGGATTGAATGCTCGGACTGATTCTAATTATTTCGAATTCTTTCTAATTAAATTTCGAATTAATACATGTTAAATAATTTTTCGGTTGGACTCAGTTTAAAAATCTTGTTCGTATTAACTCGAAGTCATTTGGATTCATTCGGATTGATTCGAATTAAAACTTCGTATTGATCCGGATTAGCCTCGGATTCATTCTGTTTAAAATTTCGCAGTGTTCCCTAGCAGTTTCATTACGATCTAATCCGAAGGAAGTTTTCAATACGAATTAATCCGAGACCCATTCAAAATCTATCTGAACCTTTAATCCGAATGAATCCGGTCAATCCGAACTAATCAGAATTAATCTGAACTTTCAATCCGAATAAATCCGGTCAATCCGAATGAATCCGAATTTATCCGAATTTTTCGGAATAATTCTGATTGATTCGGATAGACCTGATTGACCAGGGATTCTGATTGACCAGGGAGGCGATTCTGTAATTTCACTTTCACTTTCACCTCACTTCAGGTCTTGTCAAAATTCACGGCGGATTTAATTTTAACAAGACCTGAAGTGAGATAAAAGTGAAAGTGAAATTGCAGAATCGTCTCCCAGATTGACCGGTTTCATGGGGATTCAAATTTCGGATTCATTCGGATTGATGCGAAATAAAAATTCGTATTAATCCAGATTAGCCTCGGATTCATTCGGATTGACTATTCTGATTTATCCGAAATAAAAAAATTGTTTTATAAGCTTAGGATTCATTCGGATTCATTCGGATTGAAGGTTAAGATTGATTTTGAATGGGCTTCGGATTAACTCGGATTGAAAAGATCCTTTAGTTCGTATTAAAAGAATGAAAAGAATAAAATATTTATTCGGATTGATTCGGATTGAAAAATGTTGTACGAATTAACTCAGATTTATTCGCATTATCCCAAATACAGACGGTTCTGACGAAGTGATTGTAAAATTAAACTGTCTTGTAATTATGATGTGAAGGATAAAGAAGATATGATCTCGGTGAGAAAGGACGAAATTAATGAAGTTGTCGAGACCTTCCCGGGGGTAAAATGAAGTAAGGGACACGAAGCCATTAGAATACTTCACGAGGACATCGCGTACACATGTGTAATGTGTATACTGTATACTGTGGGCCGCTCGTTCCTAAAGTGCGCGGGTGTGATGATGAATCACCGCGGGAGACCGCGCGCCCAAGAATATTAAATTTAAATCCACTTATTGTTGGCCCAAAAGTCCGTCGGCTCTGTGGTGCGAAGATACCAGAGAGAAGGATAAGAGACAGGGACGCAGGCAGGATATCAAAAGGATTGACAATCTAAAATTGACAAAGATAGAGATTTTAATTTTTCCCCTGATTTCTATTTTTTTGGGCCTTACATTTTTCCTTATATTTTTGGGCCTCTTTTGGCCTCTTATTTTGAGACTGTTTTAGTTTTATAATTTTTAGATTTATTTTCTGTTTTAAATTTTTGGCACTTATATTTTTCAGATTTATACTTTGGGCCTTATTTTGTGTCTTTATAATTTGGACATTATATTTATAAAGATTACTGTTTATGATCTTCATTTTTATGAAAAATGCAATAATTATTTTTTGGGACTTATTTTTGGTAGTTATTTTTTCTTATATATTTGTGGGCCTTATAGTTTTTCCTTATACCGATTACTGTTTTGCATTTTCGTTTCTAAAGAAAATACAATGAAATTGATTTTGAATTTTTTATTTTTGTGACTTTTTTTAAACATCATTTTTAGACATATTATTTTGAAACTTTTTGGCCTTTTTTTGGGCCTTATATTTATAACTTAAATTTAATTTAAATTTTTTATATATTTTGAACCTTATTTTATGGTCTTAAATCTTTTTAACTTACAGTTTTTTTGTATTGTAATTTAACTATTTATATTTTTTGTGACTTATGAAGGAGTATCTTTTTGGGCCTTACATTTTTTTCTTTGTATCTTTGGACCTTGTAATTTAGGCCTTTTATATTGTAATATTTTTTGGTGTTATTTTTTCATTTTTTTGTTTTGGCTCTTTATTTTCTTACCTAATAGTTTTAGACTTACATTTTTTGGACTCATACTTTTGTCACTTTTCTGGGTCCTTATAATTTGGAATTTATTTTTTGGGATTATTTTTTGTGTTTTAGGTTTTTGGGACTTATACTTTGGGTCTCATATTAAGGCTAACTTTTTGGATTTTATACATTTATTTATTAGGGCCTTTTTATTTTTATTATTTTTTGGACTTGTGGTTTTGTGTTTTAAATTTTAGCACTTATATTTTGGGACTTAAAAATTTGGACTTTGTTTTATAATCTCATAATTTGTGTTTTATATTTTGAGACTTATGTTTTGTGTCTTATTTTGTGCTCTCATAATTTGGGTATTATTTTGAATTTATTTATTTGGGACTTATATTTAGGATATTTCTGGACATTATGACTTATTACTTTGGGTCCTATTTATACCATATTTGTTACTTATTTTGGGTCCTACATTGAGCCTCGTGTTTTTGGGTCTCATTTTTGTATCTCGTATTTTTGGGATTCATTTTTGATTCTCATATTTTTGGGCCTCATTTTTTTGGCCCTTGCGAGAAGGAAAATTACAGAAACTATAATAAAAATGTAAAAAAATAGTAATACATCTTTCTTCAGTTTCATGCGGTAGACCCGTGCAATATCGTTAAACGGTAAGGTACAGCGTGTATTTATGCATGTAAGACGTTTCAAGACCTGAGACCGGAAAAAAGGATAAACCGAGGTGGATTCATACCACACATATACGAATACACACATCTGAATATACACACACATTGAAAAAACTTGGCTCACCTTTAGAATACACACCTTGATAAATTCATATATAGTTATATAGATGTATATATATATACTATATAGCTAGGTAGATAGATGCATATAGCATGGGGGCGTAGATATGGGTGCGCCCGTGCCTTCAGCCAGCCGCGAGTGCGGACCATTATTTCATATTTCATTTTGTATTTCAACTGCGAAGGAGATGCTAACCTAAAGGGCTTTCAAAAAAAAGAAAATGATAAAGAAAGAGAGTTGGATATCCACCCTCTCTATACTCCCACATTTTCATGTCCCTCTTACTTTCACCGACTCTTCCTAATTCCTGAGTTGAGTTAAGTGTAAAGAAATGGAAACTGGGGAAATCGGATATTTGGGCATTATATTTGGGACCTATATTTTGGCCCTTCTTTTGTATTCTATGGTCTGGGCCTTACTTTGTATTGTATATTTTTTGTCACACTTTTTCTAGTATATTTTAAGACTTATTTTATGTTCTATATTTGGACCTATAAATTTGGGACTTATTTCGGGTCCTATACTTTTGGGACTTATTTTTGGTCCTGATTTGATTCCTGTTTCGAACTTATGGTTTTGAACCTTACAATTTTTGGACCTAGATTTGGGACCTAAATTTTGATTCTTATTTTGTATTACATATTTTGAGCCTTATTTTTTATTGTATATTTTAAAGCCTTATTTTGTGTTTTATATTTTGGACTTATTTTTCAGTTCTATTTTTGGCCCTATACATTTGGGACTTATGGTTTTGAGTCTTGTATTTTTTTAACTTTTTTGGATCCTTTGATTTTGGGAGTTTTAATTTTTCACCTTTATTTGCTACTTATTTTTGGGTCTTACACTTTTAGGACTCATTTTTTGATTTTATAGTTTGGGCCCGATACTTTAGGGAATTATTTTCGGACTTTATTGTATGGACCTTTATTTGGGACTTATTTATTCTTCTTATATTTTTCGGACTAATTTTTGGTCGAATTTTGGGTCCTACTTTAGACTTATGGTTTTGGAACTTACAATTTTGGTGCTTACTTTTAAAGCTTATGACTTTTCGAGTTCTTTTTTGGACCTTGAAATCGGATACATGGGCACTATATTTTTGACCTATACTTTGGGCCTTATTTTGTATTATATATTTAAGTCTTACTTTTTATCATATATTTTAAGTCTTATTTTGTATTTTATACATTGGACTTATTTTTTCTGCTCTATGTTTGGCCCTATACATTTGGGACTTATGGTATTGAGTCTTACAATTTTTTAACTTTTCTGGACCCTTTGATTTTGAGAGTAATTTTTGCAACATTACTTGTGACTTATTTTGGGTCTTATTCTTTTGGGACTTATTTTTGGACACTATAGTTTAGGCCCACTATTTGGACTTATTTTTGGTTTTATAATTTTGGGACATATATTTTTCTTTGATATTGGGGACTTACATTTTGAGTCTCATATTTTTAACCAAGGTTTGGGACTTATGTTTGAATCTTGTAGTTTGGATCTTAAATTTTAGGTCTTACTTTGGAAAATGTCTTCTTATGGTAAAGTTCTTATGGTTCGGGTCTTATTTTTAAATCACGAATTGGGCACCTATATTTGAGTCTTATTTTGGATCTTTTGTTTTTGAAACTAAAAATTTTTGGATCGATACTTTGGAGTGGGGATTAGTTTTGTGTCTTATTTTCGGTTCTTATAATTTGGGCCTTATTTTTTGACAAAATTTAGGTCTTTTGGGACTTATTTTATGCCTTTTTAGATTTATTGTTAGTCTTACGCTTTTTGGTTCTATTTTGAATTATATATTGGGACTGCTTTTTAAAAGTACCTTAATTTTGGGTCTTTTTTTGGGCTATATATTTTATTGAAAAATTGGGTCTTTTTGGTCTAGAACGAATTATTCCGATGTTTTCTTGAAATTATATACATTTAGTTCTCACATAAATTACTGTTACTTGTTTTCTTGAAAGGAAAATTCATCTGCCGGGGGCAATAGCGAGATATTTATATTCATCTTAATCACAGACTTACTCTTAATTGCCCTCCACTAATTTTCTTAAGTGATCCATGAGATACGGCTGTATTCAAACCAGAGCGTAAACTCGTATTTTATCTCAACAAAATAATTATACTCTACACACTTCATATTCTGCTTGATATATGTTGCACGCACCATATACAATGTATGCAAATATCGGAATCTATCCTTTGCTAATATGCTTTGTTTTCTTCATTTTGCACTCTTTGGAACTGGATTTGACTCCGTGGTAAGAGAGATAAAAAAATACGATATAATTTAATCTTGAGATCAAAAAATTAATTAGTAAAATTATTTATAAAGATGCATATTTCAATTTCCTCATTTTAGGG
>CAJFCP010000376.1:0-24905 GCA_904066005.1 Synergus itoensis
CCACGTACAATGAATAAACAAGTCTAATGATGATTGTTGTTCTGATAATTTTTTTTTTATTATTGAATTTAACATATATTTTTTCAGATTTTTCAGTTTCAATTTACACCTATTTGCTAATTTTCATGTATAATCGTAACTCCTTTTGGGGTAGTTTACCCCCATAAAGTGTTTTGAGTAAATTAAGAAGTTTATATTTTTCAACCCTCTTTGTGAAGGAATTTTTTCTGCTTGGTTTTTTACGCGAAAATTACTTTATTTTGTAGAAATATAATAAAATGCACTTTAGGGTGGTTACCCCCTATAAAGTAATTTTTGGGGAAAATGCAAAAATACGTGAACTTTATTTTATAATCGCGTACAACATATATTTTTTCCAGATTTTTCGGGTTGAAATCATGCCTGTTTGGAAATTTTTTGTATAATTAAAAATTATTGTGGGATAGTTTACCCCCCAAAAATCTTTTTGATCAAGTTGACAAAATCACATATTTCATCTCTTATAGTGAGGATATTTTTCGAATTGGTCTGATTGTGAAAGATTCTGTTATAATATGTGAAACAATTAAATGGGTATTTAGTACCGCACTTTTGGGGGGTGATTTTTACCCCCTAAAAACCATTTTTAGCACGTAAAAAAAAATACATGTCGCTTAGTTTTGTTAGTACTACAACATATATTAGAAAGAATAAAATCAGAGGGGGACACCTACCTAGGGTTCCTTGTTAGAAGATTTTGGTTAGGGACAGTGAGAGAGAGACAGGGAGCCGAGTGCCGTGTGTGACATCGCCTAATAAGGCATATTTTGCCAAAGTAAGAAATTGTTTTCCAAAATTACAGTGTACCCTTTCCGGTCATTAGGTTGACTAAGAGTGCCGAATTAAGTGACCAAAGGTTTATACAATTAGGTAATGTTGACAGACTAATAAATACCTATAGTTATTGGTTCCGATTAAGAATTGTGTGTGCATAAATTGTCTTTACAACCATTTTACAGGCGAATAAAAAGGTATGTGACTTTTTGTATAATTTCTCAAAATATTGAACTTTTACCAGTAATAACTCCTATTCCGGGGTGGTGCCTTGCAATTTTCTATAATCGAGCGATCAGATCTCAAGAGTGTTACCAATATTCAATTTTATAATAAACTCTTATTCCGGGGCGGTGCGTCGATCTATCATTAGAAAACGTCTCCTATGACAATCGACTAAATTAAAATAAGAAGTTTAGCTGATATGCCCGCTAAAGATCAGTCAAATAATCAAACAAACTCAGATCAGGAATCCGATACATCTTTATCATTGCAACCGGACGCAGGCGTTTCCGCAAATATTAAGAATTCAATAAATCAATTAACTAAAACAATGGACGCGAGTACTGCAATGGCTTCAGCCTTAGAAGGCTGTTGTACGAGTTGTACGATCAATTGCGGGAAGATTTTACGGACAGTTTCTCTGGTCTTGTCGGATATTGTGTCTCTCTTGAAAAATCTAACAAATCAGAGCGAGTAAGTAATCATTTACATGCGTATTTAGAATTTGTAGCTGATTTATATGTCAATGATTTGCGTGAGTTTATTGCTAGTGTGTATGATGGGTGTAGAATAGATGTGCAGCCTTGTAGGTCTCGTCGAATTTGTTTGAAGTATGTTTCCAAATAGGATTGTAATTTGTATACTAATATTAAGGAGTCTGATTTAAGTTTTTTCTATAGAGCTTATAGATGGTCTCTGCGTAATAAAATATTTCGATATGATGATCCCTTTGTGGTTGAGCATAGGTTTTGTTATCAATTTTTGAAAAAAATGCATGGAGATGTTCATTGTATCTGTATGGACCTACAAATATGGGGAAGACATGTTTAGTAGAGCAGTTGATAGGGAGGGAAAATATGCCGTTTGTATTTTATTCAGGTGTAGGGAAGTTTTTTATGCAATCATTTAGACCAGATTATCATAAAGTAATATTATTTGAAGAATTTGAGTATTCTTTTGCTTTGCCACATTTTTTGAAGCGTTTATTGGAAGGCAAAGTATTTTCTTATCCCGTAAAGGGTTGTCCAGATATAGTGTTTGCTTTTAAGGGTCCTATAATATTTGTTTCTAATTTTGAAAATGTTGTGGATGAGGCTTTAAGAACACGTATGTTGTTTGTCAGTGCGCAGACGCCCTATTATAAGGAAGCGAAGGAAGCGTGTGCCATTCCGAAGAAAGAGGTTATTTCGTCGTTCGATACGGAGGCGGATTCGTCGCGGTCGTCAGTCGGGTGGAATTACGAAACCGTCGATCTCTGCTCGCCGTGAAACGTATACTTTGTTCGAGAAGAATTATATAAATCATTATTGGACTGAACAAGACCATGTTCTTGATAATTTTTCGGACTTTTCTATGTTCGGTGGCATTGGTGGCGCTGATCCTACAATTGATCCGAATTTTCGTACTGCTAAAGAGTTGTTTTTAAACTATAAGTTTAAGGATATGTTATTGATTGTAGATAGATTTCAATTGGTTAGCTATTTAGTATCGGTGAAGAAGGGTGGGGAAGACTATACTCATGTTACTCCATTTCCATTTAATTCGCAAGATTGTGTTCGGCTTAAATATTTCTTTGGTGATCAAAATCCGGGCGATATGTTTTTTACTTCGGTTAATTTGCGTGATAAATGTGTTAACAAGCGTACTCGTTTTCGTTACCGTGTTAATTTGCATACGACGAAATATTCTTCTTTCTCGGAGACTGCGGAAGCTGTGACTGCAATGATATCTAGAAATAATCCACAAGCTCAAAATTGGATGCAAAAAAAATTGTTTGTTTGTCCGGAGACTGTTTTAGATCCTAATTCTGCTTATAATGTCAAGTATGAGTTGTCTGCTAGAGTGCGTAGATATATTAGAGTTAAGTTTAGCGGACGTAACAATACAAACTTAATGATGAAACCAGTTACCGATTGCGCATTAGATGCTTTCATCCGTGGACTCCCTGATGAAATGTCCACATTTGTAGACACTAAAGGTCAAAAAAAATTAGCTGATGCCTACGAATACGCTCTCCATGTGGAGGAACGTCAAAAATACGCGGAAAAGGCTAGGGTGATCTCGGCCTCGGCCTATCATGTGATGCGACAGGAAAGAACACCTGAAAGGGGCCGGTCGCCAAGTCCATATACAAAACAAATGGAAGATAACCATAAACCCAATCAACTAGAAAAAGCGACAGGGGAAATACAATCTCCTCGAATGCAATACCCAGTTTTTCCAAATTATTATCCACAACCTTAATCACAACAATATCCATATTCACAAATGTATCCTTTAAATTATGGGTATCCATACCCGATGCAGTACCCTCCAGCAATGAATATGCCGGTTAACACCCCTTGGCCCCAATCCAGTTCATCGCACGGGCTGAGACCGATGTCACCAAAGCCGGCACATTTAAACTTTGCTCAGGCTCGTTCGAAGGACGCATCGACGAGCCCAATATTAAAGGAGCGTCCGAAAATAGTAAAATTTCTAATGGACCCAAAAGAATCTTCAGAACAGGAATTAAGAAGGAGGACTCCCCCGTTGTCAAATTAAATGCTACCGAATTTCGCGCTGGTAAGGCATCGTTTTTGGTTGACCCAGGCTCGGATGTTAATTTTATAAAATTAAAAGCTCTAAAACATCATTTGGTAATCAGTGATGACCTGATTCAAATATCAGGAATAATAGAAAAATTAATCGATACTCTCGGGACCATATTGATTCAGATACTTGATAACTCCGTGGAGTTTCATGTTGTGCCGAATAACTTTCCCATCTCTGCTGACGGAATAATAGGTCGCGCCTATCTTCGACAAGAACAAGCACAGTTGTCGTTCCGGCATAATACCCTCGTTGTAATATCAAAACCAATTACCCCGATACCATTCGTTGACACGGAATCGTGCCTGGCTCGAAAGGAATTACGTAACGACATTAAACCATTTTCTCGAATTTTGAAATTAAAAGCTCGTGCAAAGCAAATAGTACCTATTGATGTAATAAATCAGGAATTAACTGAGGAATATCTTCCTCGGGTGGAAACATCCGAAGGTATATATCTTGGGGAAGGAATAGTAAAGAGTAGCGACGGCATATGCTTCACATATGCCTATAACACTACGGAAGATGAAATTGATATTGATGTTCCACAACAGAAGGTTGTTCTGTTTGATTACTGCGAGTTCCCAGGAACAACATCCGAGGAATCGGATCTTGAGGATCATTTGGGTGGTGAAGGGAAGAATGATTCTGCGGATAGGATAAAAACAGTTGATAGCTTGCACGTAGCACATCTACCAGATACTAAAAAAGAGGTAGTTCTCAACTGGGCTAGGGATTTTTCTGATATATTCCATATCAATGGGGAACTCCTTAGCATAACCCACAAAATTCGACATAGGATTCCGACGACTGACGATGTTGTTATTTCAAAAAAACAATATCGTCAGCCGCCTGAAGCACAAAAGCAAATGGCTATGCAAATTGACAAACAGATTAAGGCCAGTATATTAACCCCATCAAAATCGCCTTATAGCTCACCAGTAATGATCATTCCTAAAAAGCTAGACGCATCCGGGGAACGGAAGTATCGGGTGGTGATTGATTATCGGGCATTAAATTCTAAGGTAGTGGGTGATGCATATCCATTACCTAATATTACAGACATATTCGACCAATTAGGTAAAGCTCAATACTTCTCGGTATTCGACCTGGCAAGCGGTTTTCATCAAGTGGAAACCCACCCTGATGATAGACACAAAACAGCATTTTCTACTCCAAGGGGCCACTTCGAGTATAAGAGGATGCCTATGGGTATTAAGAACGCCCCAGCTACGTTCCAGAGATTGATGGACTCAGTCCTCAAGGGAATGCTAGGAACTGAGGCATTTGTTTACCTCGACGACATCGTCATATACTCTGAAACCCTAGAAGAGCATGATAAGAAGGCTCGCCGACTTTTCGAGCGATTGCGAGAAGCTAATCTAAAATTACAGCCAGACAAATGCGATTTTCTATATCCTGAGGTAGCTTATTTGGGACACATCATCGGTCGCGATGGCGTGAAACCAAATCCGACTAAAATTTCAGCAATTAAAGAATTCCCACAACCCAAAACCGTGCGCAATATACGTCAGTTCTTAGGACTTTCCGGTCATTATCGCAAATTTATCGAGAATTACGCAAAAATAGCAAAACCGTTAGCAGACTTATTAAAGAAAGAATCAAAATTTATTTGGGGACCTGCTCAACAGGAGAGCTTTGACAAATTAAGAAACGCACTATGTCAGGAACCTACACTAAAGTATCCAGATTTTTCAAAAACATTTAAGATAACCACAGATGCATCCAAGTATGCAGTAGGGGCGGTCCTTACCCAGGAAGAAGATAAAATGGATATGCCCATCGCTTACTATTCCAAAATTATGAGCAATACAGAACAGCGATATGACTCAACCGAAAAAGAATGTTTGGCAGTAATTTATGCAATAAACAATTTCAGACTACACCTCTATGGTAGGGAATTTATTTTGGCCTGCGACCATGAGCCGGTGCACTGGATTACCTATACAGATAATCCAGGGCCCCGTCTCATTCGTTGGAGATACAGATTAAAGGACTACTGTCATGGGTCCATGACCGCATACCCAAACAAACACGCAAATTCACAGATGCATAGTCTAGGTAACCGCCTACCGCCTACACTGCTTGGTGAAAGTAGCGCAACCAAATCTAAGGTTCGTTACCCAGAGACGAAGGTCAAGAAGCACATATTCAGGAAATCCCCACCTTCCGTACCAGAACGATTACCCGAAACCGTCCTAGGATTTTGACATAAATTGACCACAAAGAGCTCATCAGTTCAGTCCCCAATTAACATCCAAGGAGTGGACAAATAGTTTTCGAATTACATCTGGAGAACTCGGTTCTGGACCAACATCAGGGTCCCATAGTTCGGTAGTAACATTTCCAATCAAAATTCCGAAACCTTTGTTCGTGATTACGTCTTTCCAAACTGATGTAATCCTTATTTTCAAGAACTGTGTAAACTAAAAACCTTTGTTGCGAGTGTAATTCCTATTTTCAAGAACTTATCGCACGCCCTTGGCTTGTTTCAATAATTTTATTTATATTCTTTGTCCGTTTTTAGACTTTATGTATTTTTCTCAGTAAGCTAAAAATAAAAAGCCGTTAAGATTGCTGAAAATAAAGAAAGAGCCGGGACAAAGAAATTGTAACGGTCACATCCAGTCAAAACCAGAATTAACTGGTTATTTCCAAATAACTGCAGTACCCACGTGACAAACATCACGTACAAGCGTGGGGCGGAGGCCCGCGACTGGGGGACGCGCTTCTGATTGGCCCTCGCCTGCATGGCAACATCCAATCACGGCGCGCGCTCCTCACTTTGGTCGCTCTCTCCCCCGTACGCGCCAAGTACGTAAATACGCGGTTCGTTCGCCGGGAGAACTCATTCGAGTTTTGATTTTCATATCGAGCTAGACTCTCTGAGACGAAACTCTACACACCGGGCTCTTTCTTCGTTCGGGAACACAACGCTGTGCTACATAAAAGTTATACGGTTTATTCGTCTATCCTTTCTTCCCTCATCCATCCTATCCTTACTTCTTTGCCGTTTAACCCCGTGTTCTCGAGTTTCCTTCGGGATACCGATACAGGACCGGGGAGGTGACAAGGGGGTGATCCCTCCTTTCCCCTTCACCTTTTAGGCTCTCTCTCGAGTTCTCGAGTGTCTTAAAGATACCGAATATAGGACCGAGCGAAAGACCCTGGAATTAAATCCCTTCCTTTTTTTTATTCCTTCAATATACATGTCCTTTGTTCCGGCTACGTGGGAGAAACCTCGCGCACGTTTAAACCTGCGTCGGAGGATTGCGGCCAAATTACGCCTCGCTTACGCACAGAAGGAAGGAATTCCATCAAGCTCCGTGGGACAAGTTCCGCTACCTTTCCAGCGGAAGATAAATAATGAAACGAAGCTTCCTCCACAACCCGAAACTGGCTCTCTACAACCCATCGCCAGCACGTCGGGTCCAGCATCGCCGCCACGCTACCCTTATGACGACATCTTCAGCCCCAACTGCTTTCGTCTCATTAACGGAGTGCCTGTGACCCCTGGAAAGAGCCTCGAGCCACGTCCTCGCACCTTGGACACAAGGTTTAACATCTATTTAATTTTAACAAAATTGAACAAAATTAAAAATGTCAAGGAAGCCTTACTTTAAGAAAGCTTTTGCCGATGATTTTTTCTCGAGGAATCCGGATAAGTTAATAAATTTATTAACTTATTTTAAAAAAAATCCGGAGGAAGATGTGAATGATGGTGAGAGAGTAAAGTACATTTTGAAGCGCCTGTCTATAAAAGGGAAAAGAACCCATGAATAAATAGAAACGTTTCACTCTTGACGAAGACGAGGATGTATTGGAAATACACACCTCTCCATTGAAGGTTTCTCCCATTAAAAGGGGACCGGTCATAATCGACGACCAAAGGGTAATCCCACGTTATACCATCATCGCTTCGCCATCTAAATACATCAACGTGAGGTCGCGGATAACGTGGAACCACATCAAAGGGCCACAAAGGAGATTCCATCCTCTACCGGAAAATCACCATGGATCTTCGCCTAAGGAACCTCGAATCCGGTCGGTGATCTTGAGGGCGCCCACAGCACCTCGAAGACGACTCTTTTAAGTTATCCACTTCGTTTCTTAAATCGGCCCTTCTAAGAGCCAAAAAGAACCATTCGTTCTTCTTAGGGCGACCCAAAGAAAAACCATCGGCCCTTTTCAGGGCCAACAAATTTTTAAAACACAAGGACAACTCGGTGTTCTAATAAACATGGACCCTTTTTCTTGGCCATAACCTGAATTTCCCATTCCAACCCTAATGCGGCGTTCTAATTGGTAGGACCCAATCCTAATGTGGCGTTCTAATTATCAGGAGCCAATCCCTATGCAGCGTTCTAAACAGTAGGACCCAATCCCAATTGCGGCGTTCTAGTTAGTAGGACTCTATCCCAATTCGGCGTTCTAAATAGTAGGACCCAATCTCCACCTGACTTTCTAACCCTCTCGGATCCATTCCTTACAAGGAGTCTTTAGTCTCCGGGGCCCTACTCTCGTACGGAGTTCCGGTTCGTCAGGACCCAGTCATAATCAGGCATTCATCCACACCTGTCCCCCCCCCCTATTAACAAATTGTATCCTCACCAAACCATTTTTAGGTTTTTATTAAATAAAGCCGATACCCCTAGAGGCTACAAACTGTGTAAACTAAAAACCTTTGTTACGAGTGTAATTCTTATTTTCAAGAACTGTGTAAACTAAGAACCTTTGTTACGAGTGTAATTCTTATTTTCAAGAACTGTGTAAACTAAAAACCTTTTTTACGAGTGTAATTCTTATTTTCAAGAACTATGTAAATTAAAACCTTTGTTACGAGTACCAAACGGATCTTTCTTGTGACTGCATTCAAGTGTAATTCCTCAAAACTATTGGATTAATTCTACATTCAGAAAGTATTGTAAGTACCTATTAATCTCGCAATTTTGTTCGTTTGTCTCCGAAACTTTCCCTCTCTCTTTTGTGTAAACTTTTGGTGTTCAATAAATATTATCGTATTTAAATTACACATTGTATTTTATTTTGTTGGCTTTCCTCATCCCGCATCGAATTTCTCAAGAGACTGTGCTTAGACTCTTCAGATTTTCGGGCAAATTGAGGGTAATAAAATATTTCGTAACACTACCAATTCAAATATGAGTACAAAAAGGGAAAATTAAATCGCGGCGCAGAAGCCCTGTCTAGAAATCCGATAACCCAATCCGAAACCGGTACAGCCAATAACCGGAACGACACTGAAACTAGTAACAACGATGAACTATTAACAAAGCCATCAGCAATATTTAAAATACACCAAATTCTACCACTTATGTAAATCAAATTTAACTAAAGCAAACAGCCCAAAGCCATCTAGACCACTAACTCGATCTCAAGCCTCGCGCATATCGAAACCATCCACCAGTTCGGGGAACCAACCCACTGGTCAAAAATTAAAACCTTCCATTTCAGATGCCATTTTGCCTAAAACAAAGAGCAAACCTTCTATAGAAAAAGGCATCCCTAAGCAAATAACATTACCAATTTTACAAAAACAATCTGTGACCCAAACAAAAGGGGGATCGCGACAAAGGTTACCGGGAATCTCTGTGGATGACACGGACAAACCATACCAGCCACCGGCTTACTACAAGGAACCGGTTTTGGATGGAAGCGCGATAGCAACTGGACTGACAAGGGGAGTTAGGTTGGTGTCCGGAGCCGATTTTTTTGGTGCTTTGCAGGTCGAAAGAGGGTTCCAAACTATAAAAAAAAAAAATAGTTTTGTCGGCAATCGTTCATATTTAGGGGTTGAAATCACCCCTTCTATATTTTTGAGTCTTTCACTGTTTTAAGGGGTATCATTGTTTTTTCTTTCTTGTTTTTACACAAAATTGTTCCAATTTATTCATTTAAATTGATTAGAATACTAGTTTGAGTTGTTACAAAACTTACCCTCTAGATTATCATAAGTAAGAAAATCTACCCTTAGAATGCTTCGCCATATAATGCATTATAGTTTAAGATTTTGGACTTTATTGTGCTGCAAATATCTTGCTTTGATATTAAATTCTAATTAATATCATCAGTGTTATTCGAAATAACGCCTAAATAATTTATTATTATTATTATTATTATCATCCCTTTAATATTATCTACAAATAAAAAATATATTTATTAACATAAAATTTCTGTAAGTAATGGCTTAAAATATTTGGTTTGGAGAATCAATAATAATAATTAATACAACTAATTTTTTTTAACGATGGCACATGTTCCTTTATTAATAAACCCTTGCTATGTAAAAAACTACCCCACAACAACTTTTTATGTTTTGTTTAGCAGGTGATATCAACGATAATAGGTATAACAGCACTATTAAAAGAATTTTTATATAAGTTTAAGCACGTATATATTTTCATTGAAAATTTTACAGATATAATATTTTTTACACAATAAACATTAGACATACCCTTGCACATATATTCCCTTCTAGGAATGCAAAATTCGAGTGAGCAAAAATTGCGGTTCGAGTATACCTGAAATAAATGAAAAGGAAAGCAAACAAAGTATTTGCGATATGATAAATTCATCATCATAATTGTGGACTTTGCAATAATAATTGCACAAATTATCTTATCAAGCCATTATCAGGCTTCTATATAAACCGAAAGTAAATGGAATTGTCCAGTGTTAAGTTAATTTCTCTGGTTTTGTATTCATTACTGCATAAAATGATAATCAATCCGTTGAATATAATATCGTTATTGACAATAACATTTAATGCTGAAAAACTTGGCATTCAGCCTTCAGAGATAACACCTGAGGAAGTACAGCTGCATGATTTAATAGAGGATATTATTAGAAAGAATATGTTAGATTCTTTATTCGTTATTGAAAATTCTATTGACTTGCAATTTGCTGACGGGGATAGTGGAATTGAAATACAAGGGATTGAAGATGAAGAACAGAAAGAAGAAACCGATTATAGTGAAGTACCTGCTTGTTTATATGAAGAAGAGAGAGTCAATTTTGACTATAAAAAAGAAGCTGTTGACTTTTGGAATTCGGGAACGAAAAAACGTTTATCTTTTAAAACCGTTCATCAAAAATTTAAGAAACTTCGTTCAGAGCGACAATTAAGAAGATGGCAAGAACAAGTCAACAGTGGTGGTGACCGAGAAGATAAGTTATTCAATGTTGCAAAATACACATTTGAAAATTTGAAGGAGGCTATTGATTCGAAGATGACAGTTCATGATATAGATCTTCGAAGATGGGCGTTGCAAAAGAAACGTGAATTGGACATGCCATGGTTTAAAGCATCACGTTGGTGGGTATGGAAGTTCAAAAAAGTGCATAAAGTTGTTTCGAGAAAAATTACAAAATTTATATCTCTGTCATCCATACGTGAAACTAGAGATATAGAAAAAGAATGTGACGATTTTAAGAAAAATGTAAAATCAGAAATTCTGAGGTATGGGGAGAGCAATATTTTTAATTCTGATCAAAGTGGCTTTAATTTGGAACTGCATAGTGGAAGAACATTGAGCTTTCAAGGAGTAAAAACTGTGGAAAATGTTGTTCAATCAGTTTCCTCTACCACACATAGCTACACGATTCAGCCAACCATATCTGCCGATGGAAGATTACTTTCGCCTCTTTTTGTGGTTTTAAAAGAACCTTCTGGACAATTTGGACCAAGAGTAAAGGAAGGACTTTTTAAGGCAAACAATATTTATTTGCAAGCCTCAAAATCCGGTAAACTTTCATCAGAATTACTGCAAATGTGGCTTCAAGATGTATTTTTCCCTAACGTAGGAGACACTTCTGTGTTATTATTAGATTCATGGAGTGGCCAGTGTGAACAAAATGTGAAAACTGCAATACCAGAAACTAAAACCCTTTTGTTAAAAACCATTCCAAAAGGCACAACTGGGAGAATTCAGCCCTTGGATGTGTTTGGATTTAGGATCTGGAAGAATTTCGTACGAAAAATCTCTGACACTGCTATTCTTCTGAAGTCTGATATTAATTTGCATATTAGGAATAACATTATAAAATTGCAATCCCTCACACATAATCAATTAGCTTCTCCTAGGTTTACTGACGTATTCAAATATTCTTGGTTTAAAAGTGGATATGTAGAAAATAGACCTCCACATTTTGATAATCCTGTAGATTTTTGTTTCAACAAAGATATGGAACCTTCTTGTGATATTTGCGGTGATGTTGCAGTGATAACATGCGCATGGTGCAAAAAGAGGTTGTGCCTGAAACACTTTTTCGAAGAATATCATTACTGTGATAAGTCACTACTGTGATAAGTCGCTTACCGACCATCAATTTTATTTTTGAGATAATGAAGGGTTAGATCAATCCAGACCAAATGAACCAATAACATTAATTACCGCGGTCTCAGAGGGAGAGGACAATCAGGATCTTCTACTCCATTTGCAGAATATGGATCCTTGTGAAGGAATCGATGACCCTTTGCTAAGTCGAGTGAACAAATTTCTAGAATCCTTTCAAAAACATTTGAATCAACAGGACGAAGTAGAAACAGAAAGCCAAAATATACTAAAAGGAGCTGATCGGCGAAGGAGCACGGTGCGTTTTAAGGAAACCCCAGAAGTATTGGCTTCATCGGTACTGGGGCAACAACCATCAAGAAGATCGTTGTTCCACACTCCAACGATAGCGCCTGCTCCATTCGCACGATCCACCCCTGCCCCAGAAAAATTAAAAGAGGTTGCATTGTCGGACGATGGAGAGGAGGGGTTTGTAAACAACCCACCTCCCCTTCGCCCGGCACTGAAGGTTCCTATGATATCATCCGCTCCTTACAAGGATCAGAAAAACCCAGAAACACCACGGGTTCAACCACCTATTGATTTGGAGATACCCTATTACGATCTAATCCCTTCTCCCTCTGCAGAGGAAACAAATGAACAACCAATCAAAAATAATTTTTCAGAAATATTAGTGTCATGGGTCCATGACCGCATACCCAAACAAACACGCAAATTCACAGATACATAGTCTAGGTAACCGCTCACCGCCTACACTGCTTGGTGAAAGTAGCGGAACCAAATCTAAGGTTTGTCACCAGAGACGAAGGTCAAGAAGCACATATTCAGGAAATCCTCACCTTCCGTTCCAGAACGATTATCCGAAACCGTTCTAGGATTTTAATATAAATTGACCACAAAGAGCTCATCAGTCAGTCTCAATTCAACACCGGACCCGGTACGAGTCTGTGACGGACCCCGTCGGTAGGGGGTCCGTCTCATAAAACAGTTCCAAATCAACGTCGGCTCTGTACACCTCGGTCCCAAAATTACGGGGTATAGACCTTCCAGTCCTCGATTATCAATCTTAGAGTAAAAACAGTCTTAATTCAACGTCGAAAAGGTCCCGTAGTCCCCAATTAACATCCAAGGAGTGGACAAGTAGTTTTCAAATCACATCTAGAGAACTCGGTTCTGGACCAAAGTCAGGGTTCCATACTTCGATTTCCTATCAAATTCCAAAATCTTTGTTCGCGATTAGGTTTTTCCAAACGGATTTCAAAGAACCAGTAAAACTGAAAAACCCCTCTTCAAACTTGTGTAAAACCTCGAAAACTCCCTTTTGAACTTGTGTAAAACCTCAAAAACCCCCTTGTGAACTTGTGTAAAAACCTCAAAAACTCCCTTGTGAACTTGTGTAAGAAACTCGAAAACTCCCTTGTGAATTCGTGTAAAACTTCGAAAACTCCCTTGTGAACTTGTGTAACTATATCTTTTGAGAATTGAGACCTTTTTGGATAAATACTACGTCATCTAATACAACTGTACACGGAGAAAACAGCTATGGTTGGTACAGCCATTTTAATATTTTTGCAAGTGATATTGTAGACACGTCCATAGTTTTAGGTGAACGAACTAAAAACTTGGCTAAGTTAAGCAATTGAAATGGTTGTGCTGACCATAGAAGTTGGAGGGAAGTAATATGGTTGGGTCAACCATAGCTATAGTTACCCTACACAAAAGATATAGTTCCGATTTTGCTATGGTCCAGCCAACCATAGATTATAGTTGGGTCAACCCCGGGAAAAGGTTGGAGTTTGAATGCCAGAGTGCGCAAAGGTATCTCACCCAAGGTGAGCCCGCGCATGGAAAAATAGCTGGAATAATTAGCGTCTTGTGTTGTGCTTTGTATCGTGCAGTGGACATTAATTCCAGTTTCATTTGTAAAAATGGAACAACTTTTGAGAGAAATTGGGTTCTCAAAATATCTGAAGGAGTTTGAAGGTAAGTAAATTTGTTTTTTTATCTAATATATATATATATATATATATATATATATATATATATATATCTTATTTAGGTTTACAATTCCCTGTGCTTCGGGCAGCGTTGTAATTATAACCTATAAAATTTAGAATTTCACACATATTTTGGAGATTGATTGTTTTTTGTTCCACATTTTTTTATACAGCCGCAAAAGTATTCGACATACCTAAACTAAAAAATTTAGTTGATCAACTTCGATTATTGGAGAAGGTGATCGAAATCGACGGTCACAGGGAACTTTTTATAGCCAAGCTGCGTGAAAAATATGATCTGCAGGACGCTTTGTCCACAGAAAATGATGAGGTCTGTTTTTTTCCTTAATTTTTAAAAATGTATTGGTATTGTAGTACCCGACCAAGAATCCACATTTTTTTAAGAATGTAAGTAATTTAACATATAACAGCGGTTTATAGTAATAATAAAGTAAAATTACTTACATGTAAGCAATTTTACTTTACTCTTTGGTTGACTCTGTAAGTAAGTTTACTTTACGGCGAGTAAAGTAAAATTAATTAATGTAGGTTCTTGGTTATATACATGTATTATATATACTTGTATAAACATATAAGTATATATACTATAGTATGTAGGCACTACTGCATCTATATATTTTTAAAGTTACTGCAGAAAACAGAGACATACGACATCAGATGAAAAATTCCATCCTTTTTTTTATTGTTAACTAGAAATTGTCAAGGTAAATAATTCCTATAAACTCGTGACTCTTCCACAGATTGAACAATCTTTAGATATTCCCATCAGCAGTGAACAATCAACATACGTTATTGATGTTGATGCAGCCAACCTTGACGAGAATCTGCCGCCAAATTTCAATGAGAATTCCCTAGACAGCCCTAAGTCGCCGCCAAAAAAGAAAAATAAGCTGAGTTCGGTAAGTATTAGTGTATAATGCTTTGAGATTCAGTATTTTTCAAAAAATATTATAATGACATTGTAAGATTGTAATTTGCAACTGTATTTTCTTATTTTTCTTAGGAAATAGAGGACCTTTTGGACCAAAGTGCTGAAGGACGGTACCTGACGGCGCTACATAAGAAGAGTGGCCTAAACAACAAGGGGAGGTTGCGTTTGGCCAATTTAATAATTGACAAGGAGTATGGAAATAACTCCAATACTGTGTAAGTAACCTTTTTTTTAAATCAAAATTTGTAATAAAGGTGTCTATAAAAATCATAATTTTTTTAGGATCAGCGGCCATAGATTTGGGGAATTGGCCAAGGCCATCTGTGACTGTTTTGAGGGAGAAATCGAAGAATCCTATTACATTCCTGCATATACGCCAAGAAGTGGAAAAACGGTAATTGCAAAGGGGAAACTATATGACAAATACACAAGTTTTAATAAAGACTTGAGAGAAACAGGACTGCGAAAGCTCCGGCCAGGTAGCAATTACACGGAAATTGAGAATTTACAGATTTCAGTAATTAATTCGCGTAAGTGCTGAATTTCATTTTCCTAACATACCTACTTCTCTTGTGATCATTTTATTTATTTCGTTTTGTTTTTACAGCTGAGTTCGAGACTAGCCTAAAATTCTTAAGAACAAATTTGAATCCGTGGAAGTCGGTGGTTAAACACTGGGAGGCCACAACGGATGTTAGGCTCAACACCTTACTAACATCAGAGACGAAGACAACTCCCAGGGATTACTTTGAGCTTTATCCGTGTTTAACCTTGGCTGACGGGTACATCTTGGTAAGTTTAATATTGACATGGCAATTTTTAAGCATGATTAAAGTTGTATAATAATTATTTTTTTGGGTCTTTCAGCTGGAACACGACTTTAACTCGAGGTATCCCGAGGCAAGTCTGCGAATCTATTCTCATTGGGAATCCTTTTCAGCGAAAGTGAAAAGGGAGTTAGAGAAGACAGGAATTACTGCAGGTTCGTATAATCTTTTAACAAATAGTTCTCAGTATAGTTTTATAATATAATTGCGTTGTAGGTTAATATTTTTTATAATATATTCTTTTAAAACTTTCAGAAAACGACGTAGACTTACTACAAAAGTTCGTCCAACTTTTCTCAGTTGTACCAGTAAAAACAAGAAAGAAGTCTTGGCGCGCCAATAGGTTCGAGATTTTAAAGGGCTTTTTACATACGATCAAGGTATGCTAATTCTTAATGAAAATTGAATTTTTGTTCTTAATTTTGATTTTTGACTTACGATTTTTTTACATTTTACAGAAGAATGAAGATTTCGACAAGGAATTAGCAGAAATCGAAGAGCAGGCCTTAGAAAAAGGTGTCACCGTTCAGCCTTTCCCCGTGTTAGTAGGACCATCACTTCAGGAAATCGAAACGAGTTATGTAGTCATCGACGGTACACCATTTTTGGTTGAAACTCCTCTAAGAGCATTTGAGATAACATTTAAGTGTTTCCTTGCTCTTAACTGTAGTTACCCAGCCCAAAGCGAAAGGCCCTGGATTGTGGTCCAAAAAACTTTATTTAATTTAAATGCGGCGACAGATAGGATCAATCCAGTGGCAAATCAGCCTGAAGTAAAGAGGCTCGTCAAAAGTCTAGAGTTAGGAAATTAGAATATTGCCGAAACAAAATGTATATATGCTCAAAATGTAGTGAGATTCTTGTATCACCTAAGGCTCTCTTCCTTCATTGCCATTTAAAGCACGGGAAAACAAAAAAAAGCAACTTTAGATGCGGCGAATCGCGCTGTTACGGAACTTTTCCCAACTGGTATGAGTACAAGAAGCATCTCAATAAACACCATTCTGGGGGAATGCTGCAGTATAACGTCATTAATAGTCACCGCCATATTGATTATTGTGAACAGCCGGGGCCTTCGACTGATAATGAGGAAAATATAATTCCAAATAATTTGCACAGCTTAAACAGGGATGCTTTGGATTTCGAAAGTAGTTCGAAGAAAGTTTTGACAAAGTTCGTGGCTGAGTTATATGCTAACCATAAACTGCCACGTAATTTTGTCCAAAATTTTCTGGATGACACTAAACAATTATTAAATGATTTAATCTCATGCATGAAACCCGATTTGGAAAAAGTCTTGCTAGAATCGAATGTAGGTGATACAGTTATTTCAACCATAAATTCAAAGTTGGACACACTTATTGATCCGTTCTCACAATTCAGTTCTGAGCATCTTCGTTTTAAAGAATTAAAACAGTCAGGCTTATTTTTAGATGATGTCGACCACGTTATTGGTACTAGGGTCGATGATAAATTAAAACAAGGTGTGGGTTTTAAGGAAATCGAACCTGTGCACGCAAAATTCCTTCCTATGCGATTAGTGCTACAAACATTCCTCGGTTTGCCTGGAGTTTTTTCTAAGATCACATCATACTTATCTAAATTAGAAGAGGAACCTGTAATTTTAGAAAATTTCGTTCAAGGAAAGTTATGGCGTAAAAAAGTAGACACATATTTTGTGGGCAAAATTGTTTTTCCTCTCATGGTTTAATTTGACGACTTTGAAGTGAACAACCCACTTGGAAGTCATGTCTCAATTAAAAAAATAGGTGCCGTCTATTATTCTGTAATGTGCTTACCTCCAGAGTTTAATTCTATGCTT
The DNA here is from genome assembly GCA_904066005.1 of Synergus itoensis. NCBI lineage: Eukaryota > Metazoa > Arthropoda > Insecta > Hymenoptera > Cynipidae > Synergus > Synergus itoensis. Next base: position 17,559 of record CAJFCP010000376.1, read on the forward strand.
GAAAACATTTTTATGGCTCTGCTATTCCATTCGAGTGATCCCAAAAAGATCCGGGATTTATCCAGGACTTTGAATTAGAAGATGAATATGAGTTTGCGCGATGCAGAAGAAGAAACTTTAAAGGCGTTGGTTGAATTCCAGCGAGAAGACACATGTGAACTGCTGGTGCCCATGAAAAATGTCACTACCGAATTAATGGACGGCAGGGTGGGAGAGAGGAGAGCCTCTGCTGTCTGTTGGGCAGTACCCACCAGTGAGGATAAAAGAGGTTCAATCATCCGTTTTGATTCCGTTTTCGTGGTCCTAACGAATGAGAGCGCTTGGGATTTTCACGTGGAGGTGCTTCAGCCCATGGGCTATGAGGCCAGTCCAGAAAGTGTTTCTGGGTGGGTGCCCTTGGTCAAGGATTCCACCCTGAAATCGGGCAAGAGCCGACATTTTCGTGTGGTTCCAGTTCAGAACAACTTTGTGGTCCCCAGGAGGATTGAAAGCGGCGACAAGGACTACATTCATTGTTTTAGCATGAGTGTTGGTCGTCAGATGCTCTCTGTGACAGGATGAGTCTCTGGCAAAGGGTGGCGACCTTGGGGAGGTTGCATTTAGATTAAAGGTGTCCGCTCATTATGTAAGTACTGGAGACAAACTGTACTCGACCAAGAGCTTTTTACTTAGGCTCTTTGAGAATGACTCGCACATGGGGAAAGTGAACCTGAAACCACCAATTCCTATAGAAATAGCGTCACTAACCGTAAAGATCAGTGCAGCGCCTAGTGGGTCACCCGTCAAAAGTATGACGTTCGACACCAAGTAACCCACTTCAGGCACCCTAAAATTTGGACAGGCTTATGCCATGTTTAAGAACCAGGTGGGAGAGTGGGGACCCGATCCCCCAGAGCTTGACTTTAAGACCATCTATAGGATGGGCGTATGCATCCCCACTACCACCAATCAGGCAGAGTCCGGATGGAAAACCCTGCCAGGCCTTTACTTAAAATACATGCCTGCCAACACAGAAGACGTCGTTCAGGGGGAAATAACCTGGGCAAAATTTACTTTTGTTTCAGGTTGGTACCTCTATTCATGTCCGCGTAAAGGTTATGACTGGCCCAAAAACGGTAATTTCCAGAGCATCAACATGGGACTGATGGGCAGCACGTGGAACGGGTCGGTTTTGGGCCCCATAATGGCCAAGGAGAACTCTCCTGTCTTGGATGGGACCCTGAAGCTGATCCCGATACGAGACCAAGGACTGTGTGCGGTCAAGACCAAGAGCAGATTACTCGCAGCAAAGTTCGTATTCCGGCGAGAAAAGATATGTCATGGCCTTCTGATCGAGGCCGATTCGACGTGGGTTGATCGGCTCGTTGAGGGAGTTACCATGATTGTCAAGGTCATCAAATGCAGTGGTTTTTCAAGTTTTGATCGATGAGCTTAATTTTTTACAGAGGGAAGGTATCATCATTGACACTGATGAGGGGAAAAAAAGAATTTACTTTTCATTAGGGTTAATTGCTGGAGATAATCTTGCTTTAAATTCTATTCTTGGCTTCGTCGAAGGTTTTACGGCAAAATATTATTGTAGGCTCTGTAAAACCAATAAACTAACAGCTCGTGTGGATTTTGATGAAAGCCGGCTAAGAAAAGACACGCATGAAATTGATATGATCCACTCAAATCCTCAGGAAACTGGTGTCAAAGAACCATCTATTTGGGAAAACGTTGACTTTTTTAAAACAGCAGAAAATTTTTATTCAGATTGGTTACACGAGGGTCCTGAGGGTCAAGCATATCACGACATGTGCCTTATTGTTAATTACTTTGTGAGTGACAAAGGGCTTAAAGGACAAAACTTAAACCTTGATGTCTTAAATAGTCGTCTTCGTAGCTTCCGATACACAGAAAATGCTATAAGTAATCAACCCCCCCTTATTACTTATGAAGAGATGAAAAATAAACATCTCAAAATGTCTGCAAGTGAGATGCAGAATTTCATTTTAATTTTCTCCATGCTTGTTGGTGACCTTGTCCCTCATGAAGATGATGTTTGGAAACTATATTTACTCCTAAGGAAAATTATGGATATAGTCTTATCTCGAAGTATCCAGAAGACAACGAGTATTATTCTAAGGAACCTGGTTAAAGAACATCACACTCTTTTCAACTCGATATTTCCAAAAGAAAATATCAAACCTAAAGGCCACTTATGGGTTCACATGGGAACAATTCTTGAGCAGTCGGGCCCTATCATCAATTTGAGCACATACAGGTTTGAGGGAAAACATAGTATAAAAAAACAGGAGGCTAATGCAACCACTAGTCGCAAAAACATTATACACACACTTAGCGTGAAAGAGCGACTTGTATTATGTCATAGATTTTTGAAAAAGGAAGGACTAACTCCAAATAATGAGATCGGTCCATGTGAATGCTACGATAATGTTTCGCAATGTGAAAATTATCTGCATTTCAAAGAAACACTTCCCAAATCCTTCTTTGGGCCTTGTCTTATTTTAAACTGGATTAAAGTTAATGGTCAGACCTACAAATCTAAAACTTGTGTCCTGATTAGAGTAGAAGGTACGGATGAGATACTTCCAGTATTTGGCACGGTTGTATGCATTATTCAAAATATTGATGGTGACGTATGCCTGGTTTGTAAATTATTAAACTCAACTGGCTTTAATGATGATTTTCATGCGTACAATGTTTTTGATACAAGTAAATATGAGTGTTTCCGCGTGCGTGACTTACATTCTCCTTTTCCTTGCATTAAGTATGCTCAGAGGAATGACGTAAAATATGTAACTGTGCGACACTATCTATAAATGTATATATAATGTATTATAAATGTATATATAATTAAATAAATATATATATATATATATTTATTTATTTATATTTATTTATAGTTACAATTATTATAGTTATATTATTAAACCGCATGTTTTGTATATAATTTTAAAAAATAAACAAAATAATCGATTAGAATCTGATTTTTTCTATTAAAAATTATCCTTATGCAATATAAATTATCTATAAAATTTGTATACTGCAGCAATATAATATTGCTGCATCATCAAAGTTATATAGCTGACGCAACAAGTCTCAATGGCTATTTCAGCCATATGTATTGTCAGCACAGAAAAATATATTGGATGAGCCATCTAGTTGCTATGGTCAGCCCAACCATTTCACTTTCTTGCCGTACCTAAACGCAGGTAGCATTACACTCTGGCTGCAGCAACCATAGATATGGTTACCCCATATTCTTCCATTTACTATGGTTGTGCCAACCATAGCTAGGGTTGGGTCAACTATAGAGTTCTCTCCGTGTAGAACGCGATAAACAGAAAACATTCCGTATCGCTAATGCTGGCGATTTACTGGGTAAATTACCACAAAACGGGATGGCGGAATTATTATCAGATATATTCAAGGGTAGTTCTCCAATAATAACAATATGCCATGGGAAGATAGAGGTTCCTCTCGTGGAGAGTCGTTTTCAAATAATAGTCGAAAATCATGACGAAATATGCGGAGGACATAAAGGGATAACAAAAACTTACAACAGAATAAGTGAAAAATATACATGGCCGGGTTTACGTAACGATGTAACTGAATATATTCGAAATTGTTCAAGTTGTTTGGAAAATAAATTAGTGCGGGCACGTACTCGTGAGCCTATGGTGATAACCGATACACCGCTGGGGGTGTTCGATCGGGTATCTCTAGATATAGTGGGTAAACTATCGACCACCCCTAGTGGGAATCGATACATACTTACTATGCAAGATAATTTTTCCAAATTATGTATCGCAGTACCCATTAGCGATATGAATTCTGTCACTGTAGCTCATTCTGTCGCACAACATCTGTTTGCTCAATATGGAGCTCCTCGCTGTATCCTAACGGATAGAGGAGGATGCTTTATAGGCAAACTTATGCGTGGGTAGGAGGAAATATTCGGGGTTAAGCAATTAACTACCTCGGGATATAGACCTCAGACTAACGGTTCGCTTGAGCGCAGTCACATTGTTCTTACCGATTACATAAAGCACTATGCAGAGGGTTTCGATGATTGGGATCGCCTGCTACCATTTGCAATGTTTGCGTATAACACTTCAGTTCATGAAGCCACAAATTTTACACCATTCGAGTTAGTTTATGGCAGACTCGCCAGAGCCCCCAGTTCATTTCCGTCACCTGACAAATTAGAAACCTACGGGTTCTACCTTCGAGATCTGGTCATCCGATTAAACGAAATTCAGAAAATAGCTGCAAAGAATATAATTAAGACAAAAGAAAATTCAAAGATAAGATATGACAAAAAGGCACAGCCCCTGAATGCTGTTGTTGGCGATAAAGTAATAATATTCAAAGACGTAAGAAAAAACAAATTTGATAAACGAGCGGTTGGTACCTATACCATAGTGGGTTTCACGGAAAATCATAATGCGATCCTCGAAGCCGACGATGGTACTAGATTAACCAAACACGCCGATAAACTAATGGTCACATACTGTTAGCGAAATTAATTGCGACCAATAATAGGTCATATTCTTTTTCTTTACATGATGACGATCAAGTGATAAAAGGTCCTCATTACCCGTAGGGATATTATTAATATATAATATTAATAATTAGTCCTAAGCAAATTACGAATCACATAAATAGGTACAAGAAACTATCATAGCCATCTCATATCATTGTCTATTAAAGAGATTATATTTTTTTTTAATAGGCTTGAATTTATTGTCCCGTCAGTAATTTGTTTTGATCATATATAATATTACTCGCCTTTTCGGGGGCCGCTACGCGGCCCCCTTAATGCTCGTGGCAGATTTGCCTCTGCTGTTTACCTTGCAAAGGTCTTTGAAACCACTTTTTTTCTTCTTCTTTCTCATAGAGGAAGCTTTATATTTTTAACAAAATCGATTTTCTAAAAACATCTTTTTTTTTGATAAATTTCAATAAAAATATTTTATAGATTTGTATTCAGCCAATCTCATTTAAAATTTGAAATTGATAATATATAATTACCATATTGTATAACCAACTGAACCATAACCAAAATACAAAAATGTGGTTATAGGGTCAATTTTTTTTAACGCTTTAATGGATTTTAATGAATTTCGTATTTAAAATTTTTTTTTAAAGGCATTAGCGGATTTTACCGAATTTTCTAACGATTGCATGTTATTGTTTTTAATGCATTAACTCAAATTAAAAAATATCCACAGTTTTACAGTTAAGTGTTAAAATAAGTGATATATACATCGTTTTTTATCAATTATCCTTTTTCATAATTTCTCTTTATCATAATTTCCTTTTACCATTTCCTTTGACAATTACCATTTACAATGATTTCCCTTTATTATGATTTCCTTTTACCATTCCCATTTACCAACATTTATATTATTATTGAAATTTATCCAAAAAGAGATGTTTTTAGAAAATGGATTTTGTTAAAAATATAAATTTCCCCCAAAAAGGCGAGTCTTTGTAATAATAATCTTTGTAATAACATTACATTATTTTAAATCATTGTAAAATTATTCCTCTAAAATATTTTTAAAAAAATGTAATTATTTTAATAAAATATATCATTTTAAAATGAAATTATTTTTTATTTACCTTCATGGAACATTATCTCTATTTTTTTTTATTTGATCTCTTTGTTTTATATTTGATTTTTCGATTTTTTATTATTTTGATATCTCCAAATTTTTTAAATATTTTATTTTTTATTTTTTACTATCTTGATCTCCTCTTTTCTTTTATACTTAATATTTTATTTTAATGGTAAAATTTTTTTTATAGATTTGTTTTGACATTTAAACATTTGAACTTTTGATATTTTAAGTATCGATTTATTTTGGTTATTTATTTTTTATTTATTAAATGGTTACCATTTAAGAAGCGAAGTTCATTTGAAATACATTTCAATTCGAAATTTTATTAATTTGAAAAAGCTTCTGATAAATTTTCAATTTAAAAAAAAATTTAAAAATTAAAAAAAAAATTCCAAAATTACAATAATTTTTTTTACTTTTTTTTTTTATTAATCTCTTGCCAATTTTATTGGTTGGGGTGAAAAGAATACATTTTACCCTAAAATCGCCAATTTCCCACCTTCACCCTTAAATCTGGTCATTTAAGGGTGAAGGAGTGGGAAATTGGCAATTTTGATAATTTTTCACTTAGAATAACAGCTATCGTAGAATCAAATGCAAAAAACCACAACCTTCTATCTCATCGGGAAGGGGTCAAACATTTCGGTTACTCAATCATCGCACATCTGGGTGTATATTATTATGGATATGGTATCGTCAATCATTTCTCTTTCTGAATCACAATTAATCGACAATGTGATTTTGAAAATTTAATCAAAATTCATTATGAACACTGGTTAACTATCGATTGTTCTCCACCCAGTGGTTTTTCTCTCTCTATCATGTTTATAATTCCGTCTCTTACTTTTTGAAAAAGCATTAGATTTTGTTAGATCATGGAAGCAACCGAATTGCGTTACAATTTTTCTAAATTTATTATTATAACAATCTTAATTCATTAAGATAAAATCTTAGATTAACGAACGAATGCATCATATTCATTCATTATCATACAAAATAATTGACATAATCGTCAATGATAGCTAGAAATCACTTGACCTTCATCTTTCATGTAACAACGATTTAGGTATGCATAGGTTCATAAACCTTTGGTCACTTAAAGCTTAAATGATCGGTCTTATAATAAAAAATTTCACTTGTTTGAACCAGAAAACCAAAATATGTATTGTCATCGGTATCTCTCAATCCTGTTAACGTTGTACGGCACTCATCATTTCATCCACGGTCTCACGGAAGAGCAACACTACAACAACCTCCAATTTCAAAAGGGCACCGGAATGTTCTACGAGCATTCAGGGTCAATGCGTAGGGTGGTGAGCTACTGGAGAGTCAACACATTTCTACACGTCACTAAACTTCACGAGTCATTGACAGAATGGAAAACTAAGTTGAATACACTAGCTAAGAACTGTCAACCACTTCATGAGTTCATCTGTGACAGACTTATTGAAGATTACCATTTACAACCTAAACTCAAAACTGCAACAAGACTTCGAGATGACATCAATAGAGAAATCACCGAATTGACACATCAAACCACAAAGAAACTTCAGAATAACTTGCCCGCCAGTATGAGGAAACGAAGAACGACTCCTATGTTAGGATTTATAGGAGGAATTGTTGGACCCGTAGCTGGAATACTGTCATGGGTCCATGACCAGGGATGTGAGGCGGTAAATTTACCGGTAAATTACCGGTCATGACCGTCAATTAC
>CAJFCP010000377.1:0-19399 GCA_904066005.1 Synergus itoensis
TTTCATGAACTATTTAACATGGCCGCTACTACGGACGAACGTCAATATTTACAATATTGACGTATTGTAAAGATCATTATTTAAATTAGTATAAACATTGTCCTCGATTACCTGCGATAGAAAAAATGGAATTTCCAGCCGGATATTGAAAACGAAGCGGTGGTGGACGCTGCTGCGATCCGAATTGTGAATCAGTGAAAAGAAAAAGTGACAATATTATAGCTTTCACGTAGTGCCAGCCCGAAATAGCATTCAAAAAGTTGAACAGCACGAGTGTTAATTAAGAAATTTCACTATCACTATTTTTGAATGTTTTTGAATATTATCACATGCTGTCCGTAGTAGCGGCCATACTTGTTTTGACACACTAGCGCCGCCACTCCCGCGGTGGTATTTTTTAGTCTCAATAGAGTGAAAGCGACTTTGAAAAAATAAAAAGTAACTAGGGGGTAGGCATTAATGCAGGGTAATGTATCTCGTCTAGACCCTATATCAACATCGAAATAGGTGGTACTGAATTGTACTCACTTCTGAATCAATCGGTTGTAAAGTCGATTATAACAAATTAGGTGCTGCATTGATGACCAATGGTCCTATATAAGAAATCTCTATTCGATAATTCTCGTATCGTATCGCGAGTTATCGCAATTTTATGAATGTGTGGCTAATACGTATGTGTAGCGGACATTTTCATTCTATGGCTTATTTGCTTGTGTTCGTTAGAAGCGTTACCAAAGTCGTTACTCTCGCGTTACCAATATCTCGAACTCTATGATCGATTAATTCCGTAACACTGTGATTTGCTTGGGTTAGTTAGTCCAGTATCAAAGCAGATCGCTAATTGGTGGATCTGAAAGAATGAAAAGAAAGAGAAAAAAAGAAGACAGAAGAAGCGTACAACGTAGGACTGAGGCGTAAAGCCATAGATGAGTGTTCGTCTGTTACAAATTATGACAGTTTAATAAACTTTATTTATTTGTGTATTTGTGTAATTTAACGTAAATTGAACGCAAAATATCAAGAAATAAAAAAAAATGAAAAAAGGCGGGCATATGACTTCTAGTACACATATAAAATTCTATGTTTTGTAGTCTGGTAATAGAAAAATAGTTTTCAACTTTGTATCAAAAGAAAATTTATTTTCATTTAAATGGTACGGGAAGACAATTTTACTTCTTGAATCAAAAAATATAAAAAGTTATGATAAATAAATAAATACTGAAATACGTACTATAATAAATAAGTAAAAAAATACCCTGCTTAAAGCAATATCCACTGGAATATGCATATCAATTATTTCATCTTCCCTTTTCGTAACCAGGAAAAAAAGACTGCAAAATTATCGCCAGATTCCTGTTCACTTGCATTCTATAATCGATACCTAGTACATGTCGACATTGTGGGCAGGAATAAATTTCCGCTTCAAAGCTCTTTTGCAGACACATCAAGCAAGTGTTATGTGCACACGGTGTGGTTACAGGTTCTAAAACAACTTCTTGACAACATACGCACGTAAACCTGTTTCAACAAAAAAAAAAAAATAATATTCATTATTCAGCCCAGCTTTTTATTCAGGCAAATTTAAAGTGCAGAGATACAGTAAAGTTTTACAAATAAAAATACCCACATATCCGAGACTTCCTTCAAGAAATTTATTTTTCCTTCCGAAAGACGAGAAAGGCATTCGTTCCAAGATTTTTTATTTAATTTATCCTGCTTGATAACTTCGGAAATCCTATCCTCTAATTGGTAGGTTTCTTGCTTCTTTTTCTTGTAAAAAGGAGACTGAATTCCAGCCAATGCTTTGCGCTTTTTCTTGGTAGGACTCTTCTTGATCTTTTGAAATTCTAGGTAACCTTCTGGATAAACCATTTCTAGGCCCAGGGATTCAATTCTCTTTTTACCTTCATCGGTCCATGGCGCAGAAACAGGATCGTCCCTTTGAAGAACGTAACGCCAAACTATGAAACCGCTTTTTCCTTTCTCTGGATAATATCTCACTACCTTATAGAGCCCATCATATCTGAAACACAAATACATAGAGACACACACACACACATATATAATACTAATTCAAAATATTTAAAAAAAAATAACTTTTCAATGTACCTAATGCCTTCTTTTGGTGCATATTTACTGTGCTTGGCAAGCTTGCAGGAACGCAAAACTCTGACGGGAATACCATCCTTCCAATTTTCAGAGGTAGCTCCTATTTCTGAATTAAACTTGGCGTTGCAGTTTAAAGCTAATGCCTTATTTGATAAGGTCAGAACCTGATCACAACTTTGCACTGCCGTTCTTTTATTTCCTAATTAAGAGGAGAAATTAATTACACTGGTATTCACATAAAATAATTAAAAACTGTTATAATAATTATTATAATAATAATTATTATTATTATTATTATTATTATCTCCTCATAGAGGAAGTTTTGTAGTGACGACAAAATTGGGAATTTAAACATGTTATGCGACACTGTCGGTGTATATGCGAACTAACAAATATGACTGTCGAAAGCATAGTAAATACACAGAAAATGTCGCGAAAACCAGCTAAAACATAGCATTTAAGTTAAATTATCATCCAAGTAAATAAATAAGTATTGTAATAAATAGGAAAATTACTTTTGAGCTGATATCTAATTATTTGCTCCAATAATGGAATTTGCGCAATATCGGAAATCAAACAGTTTCGGAGGTTGTGTCAGTGGTTGTGACTTCAAAGAGAATAAAAAAATCTCCGCACATTACAATCATACCGGAATTCAGAATATTTTGGCTAGGGTTACTAGATGTCCAAGTGGGAAAAGGAGGACAAAGCCTCGACAACCCCCCCCCCATAATAATACAATTTTTTTTAATTTTGGAATTTTTTATTATTTTTTTTTTATTATTAATTTTTTATTATTTTTTTTAATTATTTTTTAGGAGAAATTTACAAAATTAAAAAAAAGGGTCAATTTTGTGAAATTTTGTCTTTTAACCAAAAAGGAGGACATTTTATGGGTTTTCGACAGTTTAGGAGGACAGGATGACAATCAAGCCAAAAGGAGGACATGTCCTCCAAAATGAGGACGTCTGGTAACCCTAATTTTGGCCTTCAATCATATTCCTGGATGCAGGTATAGCTCTTGCGTAACTACATAGACTATCTAAGTCCAAGTAAAAGACCATTTTATAAACTGAAACACTTTTTTAAATTAAATTTTTAATACTGCTTCATATTATTCATATGCTTTCAGCGGCCATGTTTAAATGGCACCGCAGCGCCCCTTTGGCGCGAATGGATGTTTTCATTCCCAATATAGTTTCCAAAAAAAGGTTTTTTTGAACATATTTCAAGGAGAATGTATCTAATATGATGTCCTGAAAAATTACCCGAATGTGTATGTGTGTGTCTCAGAGGAAGACCAGAGAAACTATACCACCTACCGCAAAATGAAGATAGGTACACAGAACTGCAAGAAGATTTTGTATCAGAAATTCCTGCAAAGCAAGTAGTATCTGATCCAGATAGCGAAAATTGGCTTCAAGCAATGGCTGAAGAAATGAAATCAATCCTGAAAAACGACACGTGGGTATTCGTGGAACGTCCTGAAAATAAGAAGATCATCGGAAGCAGAATGGTCTTAAGAAACAAATATAAACCAGACGACTCACTGGAAAGAAGAAAGGTTCGTATTGTGGCACGAGGATTCATTCAGCAACCGGGAATACACTTCAATGAAACGTTCGCTCCAGTAGCTCGCTTAAGCTCTATTCGTTTGTTAATCGCTCTTGCAGCGAACTACGGAATGACGATTAAGCAGCTCGATGTTGCGACGACGCATTTAAACGGTGTAGTTAAGAAATAGTAGTTAGGAAATATTTATGGAAACTCCAAAATATCTTACAAAAACCTTAGAAACTATAGTCTACAAGGAAAGGAGTTGCAGCGAAATAAGGATCAAAGCAGAAAGAATGCTTCAGGAATTCGAAGTTGGAGACAACGTGTGCTTATATTAAAAAAATCCTTATATGGCCTACGCCAGGCCGGAAGAAGTTGGCACGAAAAATTAGACGAAATGATAAGGAAGTTCAGAGCGACGCGTCGCTCTGAACTTCCTAGGGTCTGCGTTAGTTGGCGTCGCGACGCCAACTAACGCAGACCCTAGCGTGTACCATATAGGACAAGGGGAAGACAAGCTCTTGATCGCCGTGTACGTGGACGATATCCTGGTCATCTCACGGAATAGGGGAAAGGTGCTCACAGTTGCTCGGTGTACACAAAGAATCAATAGAAATATCTAGAAAACTATTAAATAAAATATGTTTTAATTACTAAATATCTATGACTTTATTGCATAAGCATTTTTTAGAAAAGTTACATTGCAGACCTTTGCGTATTTTTCTTTTTTTCTAAATGAAATATGTTTTTGACACATTGCAATGATGTTTTTCAGAACTCTAACTAACATTTAAAAAAATAACAGGGCTGTTAAAAAGTTTTCCACTTATGTACTTACAATTTGTCATCATTATATTCATCCTATTTGAGGGAAACATTGGGTTTAAACATAGATTTTAAATAATATATCAAGATTTAGTGAACGAAGTTCCGGGTACACAAATAATCACTAAGACTCTGTTTTGAAAATATTGAGGTTAATGTTGTCAAAAACCACGAGGGGTTTTTTTTTTAGATGGTTGGCAGCTTGGCAGTACATAAAAAATACTTGAGCGGTATTTTAATGTAATATAGTAATCAAGCATATATAGCGTTGGTATCACTGACATTAAAAAAAGCAACGTTCAGTAGGGAATTAACCTAAAGTTTAACATTAAAAACTGATCATTATAATATTATATATTTTGTAGTTAATATGAAATAATTTGAGATCCTTGATAGTTTTCGCAAATGATAACCTAAATAATTAAATTTATCAACGAATAAAAGTAAGTCAAAAGCTTTATTTATTGAATGTAATGAATGTTTATCTGTGTACTCTGGAAGGTACAATGATGTTCAAAGGACACATTTTATAAATTATTGATTTTTTCTAAAATGCTTAATCAAAGGGGTTTTATCTTTCCAGTTTTAAACACAGGAAGGATTAGACTTCAATTCTATGTACATATCTTATTCAAGTAATTTTAAGCAGATCATCTATACAAGTTGGAAGTTTTTCTGACTCCCTGTGAGCACCTCTCCCCTAAAGATAAAATAAATAAATTCAAGGATTACCTCTCACAGGAATTCGAGATCAAGGATCTCGATGAGCTTAAATATTGTCTTGGAATTAAGTTTGCACGAGACGGGAACAGGATCGCAATGCACCAAATTGGCTACATCAGAGATAACGGAGTGCAGGAAGCAACTTTAATTCAAACTAAAATGTCGACAAAAACCGAAACTACAGAATTGTAGTAAATCATCTGTAGAATCATAATCCATGTCGTTTTAAATCGTAGCTGATCGTTTTTGCATATATTTCCGTAATTATATCTATCGTTACCCATTTTTTCGGCATTTTCAATATTAATTATTATATTGCATGTAAATGAATTATAAAAAACTTCGAATTACTATATAGGATAATAAATACATTTATCATATATGATACAAGCAATAGAGGTAAATATAAACTTTAAAATCAATAAATTTTTCTTGTTTAAATTAAGAATTTTCCACAAGCTGGAGTTGATCAATCGTACTGTTTTTGAATATATTCGTATAATGTTTTCGTGTTTCTCTATTCTATATGCTTACGTTTGAAGTAAATAATAATAAATAATGTGTATTTATTATTCTGTTTAATACTTTGAAGTTATGTATAATTAATTCGTATGAAACAGAAAAAGTAATCATGTTATTACGGAAATATGGGCAAAAACGATCAGCTACGATTTAAAACGACATGGATTACACAGGCACACAAAAAAAAAAAGTGGCCTGTACCAAGAACCGGACCTATATATTCGTATGTATTTTAACGCGCTGAATTCGAATCCGGTGTCCGTTTGTCTCCATCAGGTCAGGTTGAAGGTCATTTCAAGGTAAAATCCTGGAAAAATGGTCAAATCGATTTAAATTATTATTCCTATATATTTTTGGGGTCGTTGAATCTAAATCCGATGTCCGTTTTATCCGACAAGGTCAAATTGAAGGTCATTTCAAGGTTAAATGTGTTTATTCTGCTAAAAGTGAATTTTTGACTGCAGATTCTGAAAGAACGGGAAATTTTACGCCTAGATATGCATCCAACTTTTTTTAACATTTAACATTTTTTTTAACATTTAACCTTCAAAATGACCTTCAATTTGACCTTTTCGGATCAAACGGACATCGGATTTGGATTCAACAATCCCAAAAATATATAGAAATATTAATTTGAATCAATTTGACTTTTTTTTTGTCGATTTGACCTTCAAATGCCCTTAAATTTGACGTGATGGAGCAAAACGGACTCCGGATTCGGATTTAGCGCGTCAAAATACATACGAATATATAGATCCGGTTCTTGGTACAGACAACTTTTTTTTTTTGTGTGCCTGTGTTATGATTCTACAGATGATTTACTACAATTCTGTAGTTTCGGTTTTTGTCAACATTTTAGTTTGAATTAAAGTTGCTTCCTGCACGCCGTGAGATGTATTAAAACGCTTCGGAATGGCAGATTCAAAACCTGTCAGCACTTCCTATAGATGTGAACGTAAAACTGAGGAAATCAAAGCAGGATCCGCATGTCGAAGAGACATGCGGATCTTGGACAGAAGCGAAGACAGAAGCAAAGCGCGTATTGCGCTGCCTAAAAGGATCGGCTGAACTGGGATTGATTTTTGAACCAGCAATAGAATCTCTCAAGGGATATATCGATGCCGATTGGGCAAGTTGTTCGATGGATAGGCGCTTGTATACAGGGTTCACAATTCAGTGTCTCCAGATCGTGGGATTTTTCGGCACCCACCACACGACCCACGAGCTCATGCTTTCTCTCTCTATCTATAGGATCGTGACTGTTGCTAGAGGGAGAAAGCATGAGCTCGTGGATCGTATAGTAAGGGCCGAAAAATCCCACGATCTGGAGACACTGGTACAGTAGAATGCAACTGGTACAGAAGTTATCAACTAACTTTATGAGAGAAGGCATTCCTGCATTCTACTGTACACATTTCGATGGGTCCTATAAGAAAGTACGTAACTCGCGCTGACAAATAGAATCTACGCAACTCACAGTGACGAATAGAAAGTACGCAACTCGCTGTAGCAGATAGAAACTAAGTAGCTTAATTTTGTCGGATTTTTAATCACCATCAGAAACTTTTGGAGCGTATTGAAAGCCCTAATAAAGATGCTTCAATTCTTATATGCATTGCTGTAAAGCGTATTAATTGGTAATAATAATTGTTGATACTAATTAAACTTTCAAAACGGTCTCCTAAAATATTGGAGTTTGAGACTTACTTAGTTTCTATCCGCTACCGCGAGTTGCGTACTTTCTATTCGTCACTGTGAGTTGCGTAGATTCTATTTGTCAGCGCGAGTTACGTACTTTCTTATAGGACCCATCGATTTATCCTAGGAAATGGTGCAATTTCTTGGGATTCCAAGAAACAGAGAACAATCGCCCTCTCATCAACGGAAACTGAGTACATGGGACTGGCGGGAGCTGCAAAAGAAACCATACACATTCGAGGATTTTTGGAAAAACAAGGATTCGTAATCTTTGGTATACTTTTTTTAAAATGAAGTTCAAGTTCGCTAGCAGATCATTTTGGACAAAAATTCAGACTATTTTGAAAATTCATTATACAGTAATATTTAACGAAGCCTTCCCTCTGTTTTCGATTGTAAACAGAGGAAAGGCTTCGTTGAGCATTACTGTACTAAAATATTCCAACAATTTATCCTTTATCCTTTAAATAAAACACTCAACTAGGTTTAACGGAGGATAAACTTTTTAATCGAAGTTGGTGGAACCGGCTCTTAGTATTTTAAGAACTTTTAAGGGATTTCAAGAGACAAAATGAAATTTGAAGGGATTGTCAGGGAAGTAAGTTTATAACTTTTTCATAGTTATATGGGTAAAATATTTTTTGAATAAATCTAAAAAGTAAATTTACCATCAAATTGTAGAATTACTATTTACATTTACGTAATTATTGTTTGAAATTTTAAATTCTTATTAATTATCTATTTATAAAATTATATTACTACGTTATTTAAATTTAAATGACTATATGAAGTAAAATTATAAACTTTTGATCTCTGTTTGTATGGTTATATCCAATCAGATGTAACAATTTTAAAATGATTATTATATAGTATATTTTACCTGTCAAATCTCTTCCTCCAGATCCAGTGTAATAAAATTCTTCGCCATTATCAACATCGTCTTCGTATCCACCGGACAATACAATTGAGTATGCACAATCGTTTTCTCGTCCGTGTATACCAGAAACAGGAGGTCGATGAACGCCAGCCTCAGATGCCTTGAACAATTTAAACAAATCATACAATTTTCACAAAATAATGACCTATAATTTGCATAGCTCTGATTTCTTTACTAACTTGAATTCGATAACGCCAACACATGCCAACTTCTACATTAGGAATTGCACCTCTATGATTTTCCGGCACAATCGTACATTGTTTCGTTCGAGCCGCACAGGCCATTCCTTTTCCCCAATCTCTCTTTTCTCTGTCTTTTTCCTTTCTGTCCTCTTGTGCTGCTTTGCTATACATTTTCTTTTTCGACTCTTTTAATTTACTCCCAGCCTGTGAATAAAGAAACGTTCAGAGATTGTGAATAGTATATTAATAGTCAGACAGAATTAAGAGTCACGTACCATTACAATTTCGTTTTCATCATTTTTACACGAAGAGCAATACCAATCATTATCTTCAGGGACTTTAGAAAGAGGTGGATCTAAACACTCAAGATGATATTCTCCATTGCACTCGTCACAAAGCAAAGTACGCTCAGGATTCCTTCTTTCTCCACAAACTCTACACGAACATTCTTTACAATTCTCCTTAAGGTTATCCATACAAGTAAAACATTGTATCGGCAATCTTCTTCTCGTATCACAAACTTTTACAACTTCTTCATTTCTTTTTATAAGAAGTTTGGGTTCCTCAATTGCATATATTTCGTCGGGTCGAGGGTAGACTTTGCAATTTTTCACACTCTCATAATCTCTTAAAGAAAAGAAATAAATTCACAATATTTATATTTACAAAAGAAACATTTGTCCTTTAATTATTTATATAATAATAAAAACAACAACAATAATAATATATGTATAAGTAGGGAGTTGAATCGATAAAGTATGAATTGGCTACAAGACGGTGAACATTTTTATAAGTGTGTTGATTCAAGTTACAGCCTTAAAAATTAAAAATTATATTTCTTCATTAGTCTCGAGAATGATTAGAATTAGAGGCGAAACCGATCTTGATGAAAGGAACCGTCAAACAATGTATTTCTGCAATTTTGTCATTAAATATGAAACGTGAGGTGAAAGATTTGAGTCATTTTATAGATTTTACCATTTTTGCTTCCTCATAGAGGAAGCTTTTTAGTGGTGACAAAAATCCAGTTTCTAAAAAAAGGTTTTTTTCAACATATTTTAATGGCTGATTTCTTCACCTCCGGATAAAATTTATCTTGCAGATAAACCCTGAATCCACCAATTAGAAATGGTTAAATAGGGTTTATCAGCAAGATAAATTTTATCCGGAGGTGAAGAAATCGGCTATAAGTGGAATATATTGCTTCCTTATAGAGGAAGCTTTATAATCGTTACATTTTCTAATATTTTTAAAATGATTTAATTAAACTTTCCTCACGTGATAAATGTCTAATACAACATTCTAATCAATTGTCCGGATGTGTGTGTGTCGCCGTTTTTTGTCGCTCTATTAACTTAAAGACAGTTGTAGATAATTTGATGAAATTTATAAGGTATATTGGCACCACCAATATCTCAAAACGTGCCAAAGAATTTTTCAAAATATTTAATTTTAAAATTTTTATGTACATTTAGAATTTTTTTTTAAATTGATTTTTCGACAATAACTTTTCAAATAATCAAAATTCAAAGCTTATGTAAAGGAAAGAAAGATTCCTTGCGTCGAGACGAACCGATTGAACTGCAGGAATAGTGTTTTTAATTGAATATTAATGAAATTATGATTATTCGTAATTTTGAAAATTTTTAATTTTTCATATATTAGTTCAAATAAAAACACTAATCCTACAGGTCAATCGATTCATCTCGACGCAAGGAATCTATGAATGATGAGGACGAAAGATTCTTTGTTTCGAGAAAAAAGAATTATATATATTTTTAAATATTTAAGAAAATCGTTAATGCTTCCTCTATGAGGAAGCAAAGTGTTCAAAAAATGAGCACAAAAAATTTAAATATAGTTAAATGGAACACCCGAGATCGGATTCACAGCTAGTGTATGTATGTGCGTGTGTTTTTGTGTGTGTAACGCTTTTAACGATCCTGCAATATCTTTAGAACGCGTATAGATAAACTGATGAAATTTGGCATATTTGTTCCACTATGTACCAAGTTGATTTTTTTTACAAGGGTTTACTAAAATATTTAATTTTACAGGTTTCGTGTACTTTAATAATTTTCGTAAAATTCATTTTTCCACTATAACTTCTCAAATATTCAAAATTTAAAGCTGATGTAAGGAAAATGAAGATTCCTTTCATCGAGACGAATCGATTGACCTATATGATTAATGAATTTGTAACCATGCGTCTTTTTTTGGCGTCCTTGTTTGGACGCCATGTGATGTTACTGAATTTAGATTTAAAAAAATAACAATGGGTTATATTGTCATAAAATAACAATGATTTATATTTCCTATAAATTACAGATCTAAATTAAAAGCTAAATGAACATTAATTATCAATGAGTGTGTGTGTTGTGTGAATTTAACCCTTTGCACTCCGCTGTCCCCTCTCATGGGACATTTTAAATGGATTTCGAATGGCACGGAGTGCAAAGGGTTAATACAATATTTAATAAAAAGTGTGTCAGTTCAAATACAATTTGGTACGTAATTTACGTATGACTTTATCACAGAAAACAATTGAAAAGTATTAAGTGTAATTCTATTGCGATGTGAGAGAGAGGACGCTTGAGAGTGTGCATGTGTGTGCGTTTAAGCCGGATAGACGAATCACTCCTTCTGCAATCATTTCGATAACTTCTTTATCGATTATCTCTTGGATGGCCGGATTTCTCGGTCGGTAGCGTTGTTTGAGCGTAGTTGGATCAGTTAATCGGATTTCGTGCTTAGCTAATGGTGTCACGCCCTTAACGGCTGTTAGGCGTTTTATTTGATCGGCTAGAAATTTTCAGCGATCCTTTGTTCTTCCGGCCTTAGATGACTCATTGGTATGGGCCCTTCGACGGTGCAGATCTCCCTTTGATAATTACGGAACGGTGGGAAAACCTTTTATTTATTTATGTGTATTTCTAGGCCTAAAAGCGATAAAAGATGTATGTCTAGAAGAATTTCATGGCTAAGATTCGATAAGATTGATACCTCTGCTTCAATGAGTTTGCCCATTGCTGATTTGTTCGTCTATATATGAGCAGACGGATCCAGGGTCGACCAAGGTTTTGAAGGTGGATAAGCCGATTTGTACTGTTATAAAAATCCGTGGCTCATCGGATCGTGGTACGTAGCGGGCCGAGGGTGAGCCTAATGTGGCCCGGCCCCATTTGCGTTTCCCGGCTTCGGGCAAGGGCATTCTCTTGTCAGAACTCCGTTCTTGCCGCACTGAGAACAGAACTTTACTGGTGCGTTTCGGCAGAAACGTCTGGCGTGGTCTCCTTGTTTACAGCGCCAACAAGCTGTTTGTGGATCGTAGGCTGGAGAGATGTTGGCGGTTTGTTGTCTTAACGGTTTAAAATTTACTTTATAGTCGTTCCGTGGCTCTCTTGTTTGTTGATCCTGGGCTTCCTGGATTTCTTCGACTCGTCTGATTAGTTCGTCCGGCGTATTTACGTTGGTACGGCGGTTAAAAAGCCTGAGCCCTGTTTTCATGTTGTAGTACATACAGAGTTTCCATAGTTTTCTCTTGAGAGAAACCTCCACGACGTCTAGTAAGAGTTAACAAAGACGTTACGTAATCGTGTATCCCTTCGTTGGACCCCTGGTGTCTGTGATAAATTTTTTGGTCCAATTGTCATAATTCGGACGGTGGGAGATAAAATCTCCTTAAGCTTTGCTCTAATTCTGGAAAAGAGTTTATCTCTGCTGTGCAATTTCTGTACCAGAGCTGCGCATCTCCTATCAGAAGCTCTGGAAAACCTCTAAGGATCTGATTGTCGGTATAGTTTTAAGCCCTTTGCAGTTCTTTAAGGCGTTCTAGAAATCCGTAAACGTTTTTGCCATCAAAATGGCAGTTCCATTTTCTCTTTTGATCCAGTATTCTGGTTGTCGGTGCGGTGGCCTCGAAGTCTTCCATGACTTCTCTGAAATCGGCTTGATGGAAATGTCGTGGCGGCAGAGTTTGATTTTCTATTTCCGTATGGTTTTGGTTTTCGACAGGGTTTGCGGCGGCCGTGTTTGAGGGCGGCCGAGGCGAAGATGTTAGAGGCTGAAGTCTACTTAGCTCTTTCTGGAGGGCCTCCATGTCTTTAGTTCGGTTTAGATCCTCTTTATACTCAGGAGGATCGATCGGTTTATCTTCAAAAAGATCTGGGTTAGCCCTGGCAAAGGTTACTAGCCTTTGGCGGAGAACTGCCACTGCCCCGGTTGGTTTTAATCCGTAACATCGCAGCTCTTCTGTGAGCTCTTCTTTGTGAAACTCATATATCCAAGAAACTCCTGGCATGATGAACCGGAAGCGGTGGAGAGCAGTGAAAACGATTTACGGTGAAAATAATAAGTGGTAAAAATAATTTGCGGTGATAATCTTTTACGGTAAGCGGTAATATATTCTCTAGCATAGACTGCGGTTAGCTTGGCGGTATCCAGAGACTTGTTAATCGTCCAAATGAGCTGAAAGAACTGAACTAACTTGGCTTGAGAGCCTCAATATATACCTAAAAATTTTACAAGAGTGGGGGTATTTTTAAAATGAACGCATGATAAAATCTCCTTAAACTTTGCTCTAATTCTGGAAAAGAGTTTATCTCTGCTGCGCAATTTCTGTACCAGAGCTGCGCATCTCCTATCAGAAGCTCTGGAAAACCTCTAAGGATCTGATTGTCGGTATAGTTTTAAGCCCTTTGCAGTTCTTTAAGGCGTTCTAGAAATCCGTAAAGGTTTTTGCCATCAAAATGGGTCGCACGCGAACTCTCATTCTCACTCTCTCCGGTTAAAAAAAAATCGGGTCAAAACCTGTTCGGGCGCCATGTAACGATACGTTTACTTTGGCGTCCTTGTTTGGACGCCATGTAATGTTACGTTTTATTCATTTGCCCTACCGGACGCTTCAGTCGAGCCAGGATCGAATTTAAGGACAAGAAATAAATAGATCACTGAATTTAGATTTAACAAAATAACAATGGGTTATATTTTCCTATAAATTACAGATCTAAATTAAAAGCTAAATGAATATTACAGTGGCGTAACTAAAAATTGGAGGCCCCCCCGCAAAAAGTTTTAGGAGGCCCCTTTGAAAATAAAAAGAAACAAGTTTTGAATAAATTTAAATTTTAAAAATAAAAATTGAAATACAATCTGAAATTTACTTTTTCTACTCAGTCTAAGAGGCCCCTCGGAGGTCCTTCAGAGGAGGAGGCCTCCCAGCAATGAGGGGTTTCGTTACTACATAGTTACGCCACTGGAATATTAATTATCAATGAATGTGTGTGTTGTGTGTATTTAATACAATATTTAATAAAAAGTGTGTGAGTTCAAATACAATTTGGTACGTAATTTCTATATGACTTTATCATAGAAAACAATTGAAAAATATTAAGTGTAATTCTATTGCGGTGTGTGTGTGTGTGTGTGTGTGTGAGGGGGGGGGGTGTAGAGACTTTGGTAACGCTTCTACCGAACACAGGCGACTAAGGCACTGAATGAAAATGTCCGCTACACACACGCATGAGCCACACCACGAAGTAGTATAAGGAGACCCAACTTTAATATAAGTGCCGCTGTTTTCTGAACTCCTTTCTCTTAGATCGTACCCTAACAGATTCTACCACCTCTATAAATTTTAGTACGGAAAAACTTGAAACTTTGCCCTTGTCGTCTACTCCTCATCTCTGTTGTCTGCTAGCCCGTGTGCCGCAAGAAGCGCTAAAATCTGTTAGGGTACGGATCTAGGAGAAAGGAATTCGAAAAACTGCTAGCAGAATTTCCCGGAATAGCAGATGGAGTTGGGTCTGCTTATACTACTTCGTGAGCCACATATTCATAACCTTGCGATTAGATTAGAAAATTAATCGATTAGAGATTTCTTATACAGGATACTTACTGTCCAATATGAAGTGTTCCTAATAAGTACTTTCCTGATCGAGTGTCACATTTTTTTTTGATTGTCAAGTCGTACCAAAATCCAGTTTCTTGAGGATCCTCAATATTATAATTGATCATTACTCTTTGACCCGATTTAAGATTTTCAAACTTTAGAATTCTATAAGCTCTTGGTCTTATAAAATTTTCTTTAACATCAAAAGGCTCTTCGCTCTCCCCGAATTGCCACTTTACATTATATTGTATATCTCCATCCACTTTAAATATCTTCTCTATAATTGCTTCATACCAAGCACCACAAGCTTGATCAATACAATCAACCGCATCTCCAACTTTATAAAAAAGACTCTCTGTTTCCACAATTTCTTCCTTGGGAATTTCGAATGATTTATCATTTTGATTAACTTTAGGACTATTTGAACTGCTGGTAGTTGGCTCGTTAGGTTTAAATTTAACAGTCAAGAGTATAACATCATTTACGTTGACGCTGTAGTCAAAGAGTTTATAGCCATTTTCTAATTGCTTTCCTCGGTGAAATAATCTTTGCAATTCTGGCTCCACTAAAAATTCTTTCGCTATTTCATCCTGAAAAGAAAATATAAGTCTTTAATCACAAATAATTGTTAGGGTGTCAACTAAATTTTGCCAACGAAATTCCCGCATTTTTCCTGCTTATAAATATAAGGTCTCTCCCTCTTATGATAGATAAGGTGATTTTTTAATATAAGTAAATGAGAAATATATCTCAAAAGAGTTTCAGAATTTTCGTAATATTTTAAGACATTTTTGATCACGGATTTTAAGAAATTTAAAGGATTTCAATAAAATTTAAGTGATTTTAAGCAATTTCAAGGAATTTTTTAAGAATTGAAAGAAGTTTTGAGAGTTTAAAAAGATTTCAAGACATTTTAATGATTGTAAACAATTTGAAGAGATTTTTAAGATACTTTAAAGGATTTCAAGAGACTTTTTAATGATTTTCAAAAAATTTCAAGGGATTTAAAGGAATTTTGAGGGATTGTGAAAGAACTCAAAACTGTTTCAGGATTTTCATAACATTTTATGTCACATTAAAGGTATTTTAAAGGATTTTAAAAAACTTCAAGGGATTTCAAGATATTTTACGCTATTTTAAGGAATTTTGTGGAAATTTAAGCGATTCAAAGCATTTTAAATAATTTCTATTATTTCTATTATTTAATAATTTCTATTTAATTAATTATTATTATTTAATGAGATTTCAAAGGATTTTAAGTTACTTTAAGGAATTAAAGAATGTCAAGCGAGTTGAAGGGATGTAAAAAAATTAAGACGAGTTTAAGGATTTTCAAAAACATTTACAGGATTCAGGGTGTTTAGTGATCAGAGAATTGAAAATTCCCGAGTTTTTCCCGGCTTTCTTCCGGTCTTTTCCCGTTCAAATTTTTTTTCCTCCAAGCCTTTTGTATATTTGGCCTTTTTGTGATTTTTGTAAAAAAAATTTTTTTTAAATTGATAAAGTAGAAATCCTATCTTAAAAAAGTCGTGAAACGAAATTTCACGAAAATCTCGCATACATTATTGTTGCAAACCTAATTGATTTTTGAATGACTTGAAGTTTTAAGAAGGAAAACAATATAATCGCACGCGTGTTGGTTTGTTCTTGTCCTTGAAATTTTACGAAAACCTTCAAAATCCTTGTAAATTCTACAAAATCTTTAAAAAAAAATTGTTTTTTTAATCTCTAATAAAATATTCTGACAAATTTTAAAATCTTTTAAATCACATAAAATATTTTGAAAGTCATAAAAATCTTTTTAAATCCGTTCAAATTCGTGAAAACCTCTTAAACTACCCAGAAACTTCTTGAAATTCTTTAAGATTCTACGATAACATTTAAAAACCCTTTAAATCGTTTAAAATTCATTAAAAATATTAGAAATCTCGTCAGATTCCATAAAATTCCATAAAATCTTTTAAAAATCAGAAAACTTTCTTGAAATCCCTTAAATTATTAGAAATTCTCATAAAACAGAAAATTCTTAAAAATGCCAATAAGGTCTTTTAAAAGTCATTAAAATCTCTTGATTCTCCAAAATTCTTGGAAATTCCATGACAACATTTAAAATCCTTTAAAAGTTTCAGAATCCGTTTAAAATTTCGAAATTCCACGACAAGACTTAAAATCCCTTAAAATCTCATAAACCCTTTTAAATCTCTTAAAATTTCACGAAAAACTTCCAAGTCGCTTAAAATTCGTGAAAATCTCTTAACATTTTCAGAAACTTATTGAAATTTTTTGATATTCTATGATAACAATTAAAATACCTTTTTATCCTTTAAAATATATTAAAAGTATTAAAAATATCATTAAATTCCATGAAAAGCATTAAAAACCATGAAATTTCAATGGAAACATAAAATCTTTTAAAAATCAGAAAAATCTGTTGAAATTCTTTAAAATTATTAAAAATCTCATGAAATTCCACAAAATCTTTTAAAAATCATAAAAAATTTCTTGAGTGCTTTTACAATTTCTCGAAGTTGCATGAAAACATTTAAAATCCCGTAAAATTCCTTAAAGTTCTTAAAAATCTTTTAAAATTCTATTAATTCCTTTACAATTCCGCGAAATATCTGGAAATTCCTTAAAATGCTGCGAAATCTTTTAAAAATCCTTTTAAAATTCCGCTCTAAAAAGGTGATGTAACGAAATTTCTTTAAAATCTCGTATACATCGTTGTTCGAAAATTACTATCTAAATTTGAATCAGCCAAATTCCGTTAGTTCAGATTAAGAGAGTGATTAACTTTTAAATGACTTGAAGTTATAAGAAATAAAAAAAGAATAGCGTGTTAGTTTGCTAGTAGAATAAAAATAAGATAAAGTAGAAAAACGTCGATTTTTCAATAACACCAGGGATCACAGTCTCTATTCTTTCTAAAATAGAGGAATAGAGGACTTTTTTTTCAAAAATAGAGGACTTTTTTCCAAAAATAGAGGACCTTTGAAAGACGTTTTTTTAAATGAAGGATAGTATGTGAATCAAGGTTAATAAAAATTGTATTACAATACTTTTATTGTTTTAACAATACTAAAGATTTAATTAACATCAGTTGTAGCTTAACAGTTTACAGCCATTTCATAAATTATGAAAATTTTAGAATTTACGACTTTACAATGAAAAACATATTATTACTAGAAATTAATAGTCTTTTCCAAATTTTAACAGCACATTACGGCTTCATAATTTATTAAATTAGTATCACATTCCATTGAACACTGAAAAAAATATTAGATTATTGTAAATTACCAAGTAATGGTATACTTTTTTATTCCAAACTTATACTTTTTTATTTGTTCAATTTTTCGTTTTGGTGTAAAAATTAAAATTTTATTTTTTAATTTCAAGTTTTTGGCTAAAAATAGAGGAAATAGAGGAAAATTTTCAAAATAGAGAAAATAGAGGAAATAGAGGACCGGCTGTGATCCCTGTAACACACAAAAAATTCCTGGTTCTAAATGTAATTCCCGGCTTTTTCCAGGGTTTTCTCGGTCAAATAAAATTTCCGGGTTTTTCCCGGTCCGCTAAACACCCTAGGATTTCAAAGAATTTAAGTGATTTTAAGGAATTACTAGGGATATGACGGTATTTCACAGTTTATTTTTAAAGGATTTAAAAATATATAATACAAAACATCTTAAGAGATTTTAAAAAAATGCAAGTGTCAAATAAAAACTTTTTGTTTGATTATCCAGAAAAGATTTTTCAAACCGGAAATAACTTACTGAAATGAAATGAAATGTACTTCCCACATCAAAAATAAAAACAAGAACAGCTCCCGGTTATGGTTCAATTCCCGGATTTCTCTACATTCCCGCAAAGTAGACACCCTAATTGTGTACTTACATTTTGCGAAAGAGGAAAAGCATGGTTTAAAATATACAAGTGTAAAAAAAAAAATATTTGTAAGAGTACAACTTGTATTTCTACATATCAAAGTTGATTGATAATGCAACAATACACGAAGTAATTTTACAGGTGACACTTGAAATAAAATTACGCTGTGTGAATTTCCTATCTTAAAAAAGTGTTGTCACGATATATCTCGAAAATCTCGCATACATTGTTGTTGCAAACCTGATTGGCTTTTGAATGACTTGAAATTGTAAGAAGGAAAACAAAATTATAGCGCACATGTTGATTTGCTGGTCTCTTAAAATTTTACAAGAAACTTCGAAATCCTCCTAAATTAGTTAAAATCTCTTAAAATATTCTTAGAAACCTCTTGAAATTCGTTAAAATCTGTGAAAATATATAAAAATCCTTATAAATCCTCAAAAAATTCCACGAAATCTTTAAAAATTGTACAAATTTTTTTGAAAATCAGAAAAATATCTTGAAATTCCTTAACATTATTAGAAATCTCATAAAATACCATGAAATTCTTTAAAATATCACAAATTTTTATAAAATTCATAAAAATCTCTTAAATTCACTTAAACTGCCTTAAAATCTTTTAAAATTTCATGAAATCCTTAAAAATCCACAAAATATTTAAAAATCAGAAAAACCTCTTGAAATCCCTAAACATTTGACAATAACTTTCCAAATCCTTTTAAATTCTACGAAATCTCTTGAGTCCTAAAAATCTTTTGAAATACTTCAATAAAATTACCCGACAAAGTTTAAGATCCTCCAAAATCCACACAATTTTTTAAAAGTTATAAAAATCTCCTCAAATTCGTTAAAATTCGTGAAAATTCGTAGAAACTTTTGTAAATTCCTTAAAATTCTACGATAATATTCCCTTTTTTTAAAATTCAATAAAATTGTTATAAATCGCATCAAATTCCATTTAATCCTTTAATATTTCACAAAAGATTTTATAAATCATAAAAATCCCTTGAATTCTCTTAAAAGCATTTAAAAATCGTCAAAATTTCTTACAATACGTTAAAATCTCGGAAA
>CAJFCP010000379.1:9254-22661 GCA_904066005.1 Synergus itoensis
CCTCTAAAGTTGTACCTAGTAGGACTATACTTTACCCAAGTTTGAGTTCAATCAGACAAAGTCAAATTCTGAGGGTGGTACACTTGAGGAATAATGCCCCATATATTGTGCATATATTGACATATTCTTTCGATCTCCCAAAATTTCTTAAAAATCCCTTGATTTTTATTTTAAATCTTTAAGGAAACGTAGGTGCTTCAATGTGGAAAGATGGACAGAAGTCGTACCTTATTATTATTGTTTAATATTTAAGGAATATTACCTGATAGAAAACCCAAAAAGAATAATCGAACACGTGCTATTTGTTTTTCTACATGGCCATCTGCACTTTGTTCCACATATAGTTCATCAACAACTGCGATTTGCACCTCCTCCATTTTATATTGCAATGCCCGATCTCTATGTGCTGGTAATCTAAAAAGAGCTTCTTCGATTGCAGAAGAAAATTCCTTCATACCCTCATAATTTTGTGAGCCTATTTTATAAAGTTGTGAAACCTGCAACAATAAATGAAGTTTTCTCTTTTAACCATTACGGGTTTCGGATAATGATATATTAACTTTTGCATTGTTCCAGTGCATGAACTGTAAAGAATTTTTGTTGTAAACTTCCAACACCCCTGCCAAAAGTTTCAGATTGAAATTCGTTCTGAAAAAATCTAATTATGAATCATTCCAGAATTTGAACCAGAATAAAACAGTTTCATTCTGATCTAATCGAAAGAAAATTTTTTATTAGAATCAATCCGAGACTCATTCAAAATCAATCGGAACGTATAAGCCAAATTAGATCGGAATGAACCTCTTTGATTCGGATACAAATTCTATCCTTTTAAATCCGTTTTATTGCGATACATTTTTGAACCAAACAGTTTTATTCAGTTCTATTCCGAAGTCGAACCAAAGATTCTTATTCGAAAAAATCCGAGGTTCAACTAAGGATTCCTTTACGATTAAATCAAATTCAATTCAAAATCGAAACATGCCAATCTGACTAAATGCGACCTAATCTGATTTTGAAGTAATCCTATTTAAAATACCGGAAGGAATTATGATAAAAACCGGGTAGGAATTCGGTTTGATGCGCACCTACCGAAATTGAACATGGTTTTTGTCCCAGTTTCCTACCCTCAATTTATCTGGGTTTTAACTGAAACTTCATAATCCATATGCAGTTTCAACCCAGCATATACTTTATTTGGATTCAGAACCCTAAAATAATTTTACCCTGGATTTATCTGGTTCTATCGGAAATTTTCCCAGTTTTTGTCCCCGGCTTCAATCCGATACTTATCTGGATTCTATCTGATGTGAAGTAATGTTCATATCAGGTCCCTTCATGAATTTTATCCAGAGCTGTGTGCGGTTTCTACAAGGTTTGAATCCGGCATTTCAAAAAATTAATAACCGGTTCTTATCCAGTTCTATTAGAAATATAGCAGGTTTTTCTTCCCTCCCAGCTTAAAATATCTAATACGATCCGGATAAAACCCGGATAGAGTTGAGAGTCTATCCGGTCTTATCAGGAATTAACTACGGTTTTTGTAACCAGATTGTATGCGGGTCTATCCATTGGGCTGAAGTTTCATACGTCTACTTTGACGAATTTTTTTTATATTTTTTTTTAGCTTTATTGGGTCCTAAATATGCAAAAAAAAGTTATCAAAACCAACTTATCTTAATTTATTTATGAGATATACGCAACAAAACAGTAAATTCAAGCAGAAGATCTATTTTTAGACTGAGGGGAAGAAGTGTGCTCCTTTTGGCGTCTGTAAAACATAAGCTACAAACACACGATATATGAAAAATATATTTTTAATTTTTTTCGATTGGTGGACGGATGTTAATTACGAGGAATTGCGCACATATATTGATGAATCTATATACGAAAAGTATGCTACTTTTAGCCTCTGAACGACATAAGCTACAAAAACAGGGTGTATAAAAAACATATTTTTAATTTTTTTCGATTGTCGGACGGATGTTAATTACGAGGAATTGCGCACTTATATTGATGAATCTGTATACGAAAAAAGTGTGCTAATTTTGTAATTACAATCCGTCCGCCAATCGAAAAAAATTAAAAATATGATTTTCATGTACCCTGTGTTTGTAGCTTATATTGTACAGAGGCCAAAAGTAGTATAAAACTTTTTTCGTACAGATTCATCAATATAAGTGCGCAATTCCTCGTAATTCACATCCGTCCGCCAATCGCAAAAAATAATAATATTTTTTTCATATACAGGATATATGAAAAAAATATTATTTTTTTTTTCGATTGGCCGGCGGATGTTAATTCGAGGAATTGCGCACTTATATTGATGAATCTTTATACGAAAAAAGTGTGCTAATTTTGTAATTACCATCCGTCCGCCAGTCGAAAAAAAATTAAAAATATGATTTTCATACACCCTGTGTTTGTAGCTTATATTGTACAGAGGCCAAAAGTAGTACACACTTTCTTCGTACAGATTCATGAATATAAGTGCGCAATTCCTAGTAATAAATATCCGTCCGCCAATCGAAAAAATTAATAATATTTTTTTCATATGTATATCCTGTGTTTGTAGCTTATGTTGTACAGAGGCCAAAAGTAGCACACTTTTTTCGTATACAGATTCATCAATATAAGTGCGCAATACCTCGTAATTAACATCCAACCGCCAATCGAAAAAAATTAATAATATTTTTTTTATATATCCTGTGTTTGTAGCTTATGTTGTACAGAAGCCAAAAGTAGCACACTTTTTTCGTATATAGATTCATCAATATAAGTGCGCAATTCCTCGTAATTAACATCCGTCCGACAATCGAAAAAAATTAAAAATATGTTTTTCATACACCCTGTTTTTGTAGCTTATGTCGTTCAGAGGCCAAAAGTAGCATACTTTTTTCGTATACAGATTCATCAATATATGTGCGCAATTCCTCGTAATTAACATCCGTCCGCCAATCGAAAAAAATTAATAATATTTTTTTCATATATCCTGTGTTTGTAGCTTATGTTGTACAGAGGCCAAAAGTAGCACACTTCTTTTCCTCAGTCTAAAAATGTATCTTTCACTTGAATTTACTGTTTTGTTGTGCATATCTCATAAATAAATTAAGATAAGTTGGATTTGGTAATTTTTTTGCATATTTAGGACCGAATAAAGCTAAAAAAATATATTTAAAAAAATTCATCAAACTAGACGTATGAAACTTCAGCCCAATGGTCTATCCAGGACTTGCATGGAACGCTAGAAAAGATATTTAACCGAGTCTTATCCGGCCCTCTGCGGGATTTTTCGGATGAAAAAATTTTAATAAAAAAGTAATAAAAAAAAGTTGTTTTTAAAATAATCACCGCGCTTAATTTATGTTTCATATTACACAATCTCATGCAAGATTATGTAATGTTCGAAAAACCGCACTCGCTAGGAGATTTGAACTCCCGACTTAAAATCTAATACGCACGCACTAACCGACTGAGCTCTTTAACCGCTTGAACTTCGTGGACAAAATCTCAGCGAATCTTTTTCGCTGAAATGCCAGAAATAAGTACGAGGAATACATTTTTAATTCCTTTTGTTTTACAAAATGAAACGATAGATTTAAAAATGTTTCATTTTAGAATTTTTAAATGATCTGTTATAAAACGAAACAATTTTTAATGAAACTTTATTTACATATTTGTATTATTATATTATTAGCTATTTGCATTAAAAAAATTTTTTAATTAAAATTTTCTAAATTTATTTTTCAAACAATCGTTACATTCTCGGACATTAAAATGTGAAAAATTATTGTTTACGAAAGAATATTTTCATGGTAAAGTTTTATGTTATTACTTAAAATCTAATATAATAAAAATATTCAATTAATTTGTGATTTCTGTGCATATTTTGAAACTCCAATATTTCTAAGCTTTAATTGCTTTCACATTTACTATCATCGTACTCTTTGTGTTATAATTCTAAATAAATTCTGCTAATAAATTCTGCCGCCTAAAAGATGTATTTCAGTGGAGTTTAATAATTCCTTATGGGAATTTTTACCTAGAGATCCAGATCTAGATTGCGGATAGTCCCGGATAGATACTGCTTTTTTACTTTGGAGCTAATCAATTTCTTTTTTTGTTAGTCGGGTAGATCCCTGATAGTACCGGTCGAACATATTTTATAGGAAATTCTTTTTTGGTCCAAATACTCCCGACCAGTTCTCGAATAGTCTCGAATAGAGACTATACCGCCAGATTGATTTCGCAAATTTTAATAAGAGATCAAATAGATCCCGGAAAGCATCGGCTAAAAGTCAAATCGGGTTTTAGCTGCTTTATTTCCAAACTCTATATGATTTTAACCCGGAATTTTAAGCTGAGAAGGATTCCAATCCGTTTGAATCCAAACTGATTCGAGGAGCAACTGAAGATTTCTATCCGAATGATTGAAAAGGATTGAAAGTCCATCGGATTGATTTCGGATTAATTAGGATTGGGGGTATGGATTGAAAAGAATTGAAACCAATCCATAAGTACGGATTGGTTTCGAATTCACACGGTTTGGGAGACAAGGATTAGAAAGGATTGAATATTGTTCGGAGTGAGTCTTGGATTTATTCGGATGGGACATCGGATTGAAACAGATGAAAGATGAATTCAAACTAGTTTCCAGTTACCTGAGGTGCATGTTCCACAGGAAGGCCGAGTTTCTTCAAGTCACTTCCGAATTCCTTCACACCCTGATAGTCTCCTTGAATAGCGTATGCAGCAAATTGACTTAACTTATTTGTCAATCTTTCTGCTTTCGTAACTTGACCGGGCCGGACACCAGGCCTTTCTTTGTAAACGATATATTGCAATTTTACTGTAAATATTTTACCATACTGATCGAATTGTTGCGCACCAATCTCAGAAACTGCATAACACGGTAATAAAGGCAACTCTTGAAATGGGTCTTTGTCATCTTTACTGTTAAAGAGCTGGACAACGGGATTATCACCCTGGTACACGAGTCGTACGAAAATTTTCTTCCAAAATCGTTGCCCAGTTATCTTCTTTTTATTAGGTTGACGAAGATGCATTTCCCAACCATCACCTGTATAAGTCACTCGCGGAAAATCTTCCAACGGTTGACTAACATCTTCATCGAAAAGAGGCGTCGGTGGCGTCTCCTGCAATTACAAATGTTTATATGTAGGAAGAAGTAATTTGCTTAATTTAAAATCACTGTTAAGCCTAGGTGAAGTAATTTTAGTGAACACAAAATGTATTTTTATGAATAAATGACCGGGTTTTAGATAACATTAACGAATATTAGCACTTTGGTAGAAACGCTCACTCAACACGCGCAATTTTTGCGCCAGTCATACAATGCGCTGCTCCATCTCTGCTTGATAGAACGGCTCCACTGATTCGGGAGAACTATTACTCTATACTACTCGAACTGTTGTATCAACCGTTTGAGGGAACCAAGTCTAGAATAAAACAATACCCGAATCTAGAGCAGACACCCTAACAAACTGAAATGCAGGAACTCTCTTACAGCCAACGCAACAATTCTATAAAACTTCTGTATATATTAGGAAAGAACTTTAAAATCTAATACGTCTAAAATCATCTGAAAAATAATATATTTCATCCAAAAACGATTTGGTGACTAGAACATGCACAGTCTGCATGATTTGAAATTAATTCGTACTATCGATCTTACCTGTGAGTCTGTTCGCGTTATTTCCGCTTGAGGAATCTCAGAGGGTATTACGGCTTCTTGAGCGAAAGTTCCAGACTTATCAAAGGGATTAAATCGTAGAGTAGCATCAGAGTAAGCAGAATTTTGTGGACTTTTAGGTGGAGGTGCAAGAATGGGAACTGGTCCACCTTCAATTGTTTGGATTTGATCTGTTTCTTTCGGTCTGGATGAATACAAATTTATACGCAAATTTTATAGTCAAATGCATCATAAAATGATTTATGTAAAATATATTAAGGCTGATGAAATTTAAAAGACATCAGTATAGCACGTTTTCAGCGCTCGCTTGCGCACCTTTAGGCGGAAAGATTTAAATAACAATTTTTTTACTTACATATCAATAGAAAAATATTGGGCAGAACGGTGTTTTCTTTATTGTATTTTTAATTTTTATAACTGAAACAAAGAAAACACCGTTCTGCCAAATATTTTTCTATTGATATATAAATAAAAAAATTGTAATTCCCTAACGATGCGCAAGCGAGCGCTGCAAGTATACTTGATTTGTGACATGAAAGAATCTTTAATCAACTTCAGCTGTCATTATACTCTGCCATGATCGGCGCATTTACCATATACAAATCTCACACTGTCACCTAAAATACTGCTTCTATCGGGAAAATAGTGAGTCTCCCATGGTTCTCCCCTCAGTGTACACTGTACAGTAAGATTCATGTATGCCTTCCCCCACAAACACGTCAATCCAACCC
This sequence comes from Synergus itoensis, assembly GCA_904066005.1. NCBI lineage: Eukaryota > Metazoa > Arthropoda > Insecta > Hymenoptera > Cynipidae > Synergus > Synergus itoensis. The sequence goes on from CAJFCP010000379.1 coordinate 15,699, forward strand.
TGGTTTCCATAAGATTCAAATGGAAACCAGGGTTGGGTTGACACGCACACGAAGGAAGGCATACGTAAATCATACTGTACAACCAAGAACTTATCAACTTGCCCTTTTTTTCCTCCAAAAACCCAATGTCAAATCCTACTGATAGATTTAGTGTCTCTCCACAGATTTTGACAGTTTTTACTTTGAAATTCCATCATCCTTAAAAATAAAAAAAGGTTAAAATACACTTGCTTTATGTATACGCTGAAGTCCGGGCAGTCGTCCGAGTCTGCAGATTCAGATCTTTTAACTTTGATTTCTTGTGGAGGAGCTGTCATACTCAAGAAAGAATCAAATCCATCAGATTCACCGAAGCCAGTAGTTGCTGTATCAGAACCTACAGCCGTTGAGTCTCCCCATACTTAAATGAAAGTTCGAAATAAATTATGATTTCGAGTTTTGGGTTTCGTCTGACATGTAATCATGTCATTAACTTGTTATATACAGGGTGACTCGCGGGAAGTTGATAATACTAAACACCTCTCTTACCCCTCAAACGTTTAAGTAAGATTTCTCTAGTTGATGGTTATATACTTGTAGGTCTATAGTTTAATTCCAGACGCTGTAGAGTTACGAATACATACACCGAAATGAGTGACCTTACGCTTGACGAAAAAGTGTATCTCATTGAGTGTTTCTACTCTAGAGGTAAAGTGCACACAAAAGCGTCTAGAGGATTTAGAATTAAGTTTAGAGAGCACAGGGTTACTAGGGAATGCACTCTAAAAAAGTATGAAAAAAATTCTTATTAATGTTCATGTTTTGTCTCATGAATTTTTCTAACTGAATTTCACTGAAATCTATTTTTTTCTGTAGGACTATTGATAATTTTTTACAGTACGACACTCTTCAGGACCGTAGATATGATGCTCCGAGCCCTTCACACATAGTTGTGACGGAAGAAGCAGTCGATGAAGTAGAAAAATATTTTTTAGAAAATCCAATTTCGACAATTAGAAAAACTGCTCAAGTGCTCAAAATTTCGAAGTCTTCGCTACACAGGATTTTCAAATACTTTTTGAAATTACATCTATACAAAATAACAACTTATCAGTTATTAACAACTATCCCCAGATTTGAACCGCTGTGACTTGTTCTTATGGGGTTACATTAAAGATCACTATTATTGCGAAAATCCAACAACAACAGAAATATTGCTGAAACCTATTGGAAAAACTGTAATCAGTGTTTTAGGTGAAATATTAAGTAAAGTTTTCGAAAAAGAATTGATTGTTACTCGAATGGTGATGGTGGACACTTCGAAAATATTTATCACTAAATTGATCGATTTAAAAAAACATGCAAAATAAATGTATTAAAATATTATTAATCATAATAAATTAATGTATGAAAAAAACCCTCGAAATATCTTCTTTTGAAAGCAACTTGAATCATTCTGATACCTGCATGCATTTCAAAATAATTGCCGATTAATTTTAGCAACTATCCGTGGGACACCCTGTATGAGAGAAATCTTTGCACTAGTTCTTCATTAATCAAGAATTGGTACATATACCTTAAATTTTTAATAATTATCTTACCATCACTGGAAGTGTCCATAGCTATAGAACCGCTAACAAACGGATCAATCATTGAACCTGTAGTAGTATTTTGCAGCTCAGCAGCTTTGTCAAACTTCGATGCAAAAGCATCAAAAGTATCAGTAACTTCTTCAGTAGTTATTGAAAATTTATTCATTCCATTTGAAAGATGAACGCTGTCTCCAGAAAAATCTGAAGGAGAAGCTATGAAACTGGGTTGTTGATCAATAACACCCATGATGTTAGGAGTAATATTGTTTGCGTTTTGACTTTTATGTACAGTTTCTTCAGTAATAAAAAACGATCTTTCGCTAACATTTTTAGAAGAAATGATTGCAAATGTATCAGATTGCATTTCTGCTCCACCGAAAGGTCCGTCTATTTTTTCCGTAGCTGAAGGTAAATGGTCTTCCCCAGCTGATAATAATGCATCTGTCGATAATATATCTGATACAGAAGTCACGTTCTCCTCTGAAGCAACAGTTGGTAATGTTTCATTCGTCTTCATATCCAATTTAAATGTATCTGTATTTGAAGCTGAAAAATCCTGCATAGATGACTCCGTACCTAAGAAAAACATTAAAAAGTGATTTGTTAATCAATATACTACGAAAAACTGTTAAAAGAAAAATCTAATACTTTTTGTCAATCTTCCCTATTTGAAAAATACTCGTGGTTTTTATTGCAAAATTTGCCCCTATAGTTTTTGTATTTGATAGAGCTTTCAGTCTTACAAATTTATTGCGCAGATAGGAGTGTACTGGAAATTTTACATAATTTTAATTCATTTTCGTAATATGAAAGCTCATTTTAGCTATTACAGTGATGCCGTTCAAAACGAAATAAAAACAAAAAAGTCTCGTTTTCGTCTCGTTCATTTTTCGATCTTGTCTCTTGCCACCACCCCTCTTCTCGTTTTTCCTCGTCTCAGGGTGGCATTCCATGATTGAATTTTGACTTGCGTTATAATGAGAGTAAAAGGAACGGAACTATATTTGTTTCTTTTTATTTCATTATGACGCAATACAAAAGGCAATCATGGGATTCCTAACCAGTGCTCTCAATGAGTTTTCCTTACTCAACTATCCGTTTTAATCCTTTTCTTTCCGTTCTTATGTATTACTATCCGTTTTTATACTTATTCGTTTCAGTCCTTCATTTTTTATCCAAAATTCAAACCTTTTCTATCCGCAACCTACTTTGACGCTCCTTGTTAACTATGACGGACAGAATACTTATCCGTGCCAATCATTACTTATGCTTTTTAATCCGTTGTGCACAAAACATATTTCCAATACATTTCAATCCATAATCCGTCATTCTATCCTTTTCTATCCGCGGCCTACTCAGACTCTCCACGTTCTCAAGCACGGATACGATATTTATACATGCCAGTCAATATTTATTCTCATGAATCTTCTCCACAGAAATAATTATCTATCTGTTCTAATCCATAATTTTCTATCCGTCAACCTATCTTTGTCTATCCACAGCCTTTTTCGATTTTATCTCACCTATCACGAATTAAAAAGGTATCCGTGTCAATCAATAATTACTGAAATTGTTTTCGTTATTTTTGACAATTTTTAATTTATATATAGCCAATTGCTCTCGACGCTTGATATTTTGCTCTGATACTGCTTTCAATTTAACACCTTTTGTTTCATCACTGCTTCGGTTTATTCTAGTCGCTTTTTATTTTTAGAAAGGGCAGGTTTAATGAGGTTATAAATTTGAAACGTAGTCATTCATTTAATTACTTTCTCTTTTTTGAATATTTTATTCAATATTTTGTTTCCATTAATGAAATTCTTTGGGTACCTGATTTAAGGAGACATCTCTTTTGAACTTTTTACTGCTGGAATCCTTTTTCGCAGTTTCCTGGTGGTGTGCTCGGGATCGCCGTCTTGGACATCCTTCGAAGTGTCATCGGATCTTATCAATCTTTCAAGCACCGTCTTCGGTTGTACGCGAGACTAAGGTCCCCTTTTTGGTATTTATTTTATGTTCTTTTCTATTCTTCTAACTCTTTTTATTCTCTTCATTTTCTTTTTCTTCTTTTCCGAAAATTTTCCTGGGAATATGAGCCAACGGGAGGGCGAGTCTCCATTAAACCAGGTTGCTGGACCTGCCAATTCACAGGAGGACAAGTCTTTTTCGGACGCGGTTGCCATGATGTCCAACCATCTAGAACAGCTTCGTACTGAATCCTATAGGATTCCTAAAATTCCTAAATTTTGCAGGAACAATGCCGAGTCCTGGTTTGCTATTGCTGAGGCATCCTTCCGACAAGCTCGTATCACTACTGAGCAAACTAAGGCAGACCACATTATGGCCAGCCTCGATCCGGAAATTGTGCGCATTATTCTTGACATCATAACTGGGCAGCCGGCACCCGAGTTTCCCTATACGGAAATTAAACAACGCATATTATCCTCATTCTCAGTCTCTCCCGAGTCGCGACTTAGACAGCTGTTGAAGGGCCAGGTGATTTTCTAAGGCAAACCCTCGCTACTGTTGTCACGATTGCGCAGTTTGAACGGCGGCAACTGAAACGATGACGTGCTCAAGAGCATTCTCATGGAGCAGCTTCCCTCACAAGCTCGAGCTATTTTACCTTTAAGCCAGATTCAAGATCTAACACAACTGGCGATTTTGGCGGACAGGGTCGTCGAAGCTTCAGCTCCTTCCGAGTTTCAAGATGTTGCTTCCGTTTCTGAAGCCAACCAGTCTTCATAACCATCTTGTAACGTTGTTTCTGCTAGAAATCAAGATGCCATCCTTAATTGATTTAAATCTTTTTCCAAACAATTAGAAAATCTTTCTAAGAAAATCGACCAAAAATCTAGCAACTTTCATAGATCTAGAAATTTCAATCGCTCATTTCGTAATTTTAACCAACGCTCTTCTCATGATTCCCGCCCACCAAATCGTCAGCGTAACAATTACAATAATAACGGTAACTGTTCTAGGTCTCGTTCCAAGCCTCGCCTTACAAGTGAATCCGGTTTTTGTTTTTATCATGATAGGTATGGCACCAAAGCCAACTATTGCAATCAGCCGTGCAAATGGAAGCAGGATCATCCTGATCAAAAAAACTAATTAGGCCCTTGCGTTCGGAGGCAACGTTCGGTGCCTTCAATCAATCTAAACGCCTTCATGTTTTTGACAAGCGATCACGCCTTTCTTTTTTAGTTGACATCGGTTCTGACGTCTCATTTCTTCCGGCTAATTCTAGGACCAGGAAACACATGCCAGATGATTTAACGCTTCTTGCCACAAATAACTCGAAGGTCTTAATCTACGCTCTTAAACGACTCAACCTAGACTTGAGTCTTAATCGCGATTTTAAATGGAATTTTCTCGTGGCGGCAGTTCCCCACCCCATTATTGATGCGGAACTGCTTGCCCATTTTGGTTTGGTTCCCCAACTGCACAAATTTTGTCTTACTGATTCGGCCACTGGCCTTAGTACTCGCGGTTTTGTTAAATCCAGTTCTATTCATTCGGTTAGCATTCTTCAATGCGACTAAAATTCTGGCTGGGTTTCCTGAAATCACATCTCCTTTCCACAAATTTGAGACCGTTGACTCCGACGTCCAACATTTTATAATAACTAACGGACCACCCGTCTCTGAGCGTGTTCGACGCCTCCCTCCGGACAAATTAGCTGCTAGTAAATCTATTTTTCAGCAAATGGTTGCCGATGGTATCTGCAGACCATCAAGTAGCCCTTGGACAACTCCCATTCATATGATCAAGAAAAAGTCCGGAGAGCGGCGTGTTTGCGGCGACTTCCGACGCCTTAACAATATTACCGTTCCTGACAGGTACCCCGTACCTCATTTGCACGAATTTACGGCTAATCTCAAAAATAAAACTATATTTTCCAAAATTGAGCTAGCTATGGCTTACCATAAAATTCCAATTGTGCCGGCCGACATTCCGAAGACCGCCGTAATAACACCCTTTGACCTTTTCGAATGTAATGTCATGACTTTCGGTCTTCGAAATGCCGGTCAAAATTTTCAGCGTTATATAAATCGTGCTCTTGGCGATCTTGATTTTGTACTTTGTTATATAGATGACATCCTCATCGCGTCTTTCAATTCGGATGAGCATGAGGGTCACCGCGCTACAGTTTTCAAGCGCCTCAGGGATTTTGCTCTGCCTATTAATGTCAGCAAATGCCAGTTCGGAGCTTCCGAACTTGAGTTTCTGGGCCACACTATTGACTCAAAGGGCTGCATGCCGACATTTGATAAAGTTCGAGCAATTCTCGACTTTCCCAAACCCAAAACCATTTGCGAACTTCGCCGTTTCTTGTGAATGGTCAATTTTTACAGACGCTGTCTGCCGCGTGCCGCCGAAGCCCAGGCTCCCTTGCATCGTTACATTTTCGAATCTAAGAAGAATGACAAACGCGAGATTCCCTAGAATCCACTTACGGAAGCAGCTTTCTATAGGGTCCGGGAAGATTTGGCAAACGCTTCGCTACTCGTTCACCCATCACCTGATGCCGAAACTCGTCTGGTTACCGACGCATCAAATATCGGCATGGGTGCTTCGCTTGAGCAGTTAGATTCCGATCAATGGAAACCTCTAGCCTTCTTTTCGCGCAAGTTTACTTCGGCTCAGCTGTCGTATTGCGCCTATGATCGGGAGCTGACGGCTATCTACGAAGCTATTCGCCACTTCAGGTACTTCCTCGAAGGGCGAATCTTCACGATAGTTACCGATCACAAACCAATCATTTATGCGTTTACCCAGAGGGTCGAAAAAAATTTCATAACGCCAGCAGAAGCAACTTGCCTTTATTTTACAGTTTACCACGTCGATCATGCATCTTCCTGGTACTGAGAACGTTGTTGCCGATGACCTATCTAGGTTAGAAGCAATATCAGTTCCAACTGGTATTAACCTACTGGAACTTGCTCAAGCTCAAGCATCGGACTACGAACTTAAGCAATTGCTTACCGATACAGGTTGTTCTCTCAACTTGAAAAAGCTCCAATGGGGAGCGGACCATACTTCGGTCATCTGCGATTTAACTGGTTTGTCATTTCGACCGTATGTGCCACTCTCGTTACGTAGACGTGCTTTTGACATTTTTCACAAGCCTACTCATCCAGGTGTCAAGGCGACTGACAAGCTTATCCGACAGCGCTACGTATGGCCTTCAATGCAGCGCAATGTCACCCTTTGGTGTAAAAATTGCCTGGACTCTCAACAGTCAAAAACGTCGCGTCATAAAATTTCTGTGCCGGCCGAAATTGTTGCTTCTGATATATATATATATATATATATATATATATTGTGACGTGGTAAATTCTTTGCCACGCACATTTATTTAAAATCACTGAAATTACGCGTTAGCCTCCAG
>CAJFCP010000380.1:44068-62838 GCA_904066005.1 Synergus itoensis
GCGTGATTAAAACCTGCTCAAGAATTCGAAGCTGTGAATACTGTTAACAATGAGAAAATAAAAAACTTTGTGAATATTGTCAAATTTTCAGATATTGAAGATTTTGATGCAATAAAATACTAGACACAGTACAATGATTCGCTTCAAGTACGTGTAAGCCGTCAAACTGGCAACTCTGTAGAAAGAGACAACTTCTCTGCGGAGTATCTTTTGAACGGTAATAGCCTGAACCCTGAATTTTTTTTTAATTTCTTTGTAATTAAAAAACAATGAGAATGGCACCAGGAAAACTAAAAAAAAAAATTTTTAAGCAAGATATTTAGTTTTTTATAAAATCACTTTTTTTCGCGTTTTTTCTCAGTTTTTTCCGATTATCTGGGCAACCGTACAAGATATCAAAAAAACAAGCCCATCGTTGGATTCGGCATTAAAAAACGCATTGAAATCATATATTGCTTTTAATTGAAAAAATTTTTTACAACCTTTTATCTCATGATTTGTGATCTCGAAAACCTGACGTGCTGGAGAGAAATAGAGGCCAGATTCGGATTCAGCACAAAAAACTACTCTGGAAATGACATATCTCATTCCATGAGCACATAGGTCACATTTTGTTGACCAGTGTTATTGAAGCTCACGACTCAGTCGTAGGGGGCCATAAAGGGCTGTTAAAAACATACGAGCGAATTAGAGAGCGTTTTTACTGGAAAGGGTTAAAACAACAGGTGCAAGCGTACGTAAAGAGGTGCGATTCTTGCCAAAAGAAAAAGCTGGTTAGAGTAAGAACTAAACTCCCTATGTGTATAACTGACACCTCAAACAGAATATTCGAAAAAATCCAAATGGATTTGGTAGGACCGCTGTCAAAATCAGATCTAGAAAATGAATATATGCTGACCTGGCAGGTCTGTCTCTCAAAATATTCGAGTGCTATCCTTTTGGCCAATATAGATGCTCCCACAATTGCAGTTGCAATTGCTGAGCGATTTATTTGCCAATTTGGATGCCCCGAGTCTATACAGACCGACCAGGATCCACAGTTCATGAGCGAGATCATGGCAGGTTTTGCAGAGCTTTTTAAAATTAAATAACTTAGATAAATTTCTTTCAAAAGAATATTTTTTAACTGGGTGCAGTTATTAAAATAAAGTAGTATTAATAAAATAAAATTTATCCCTTAAACCTTGTAAAAAGATTTGATTATATCGACTAGACTTAAAACTGTAAATATAGATACCTAAAATGGTTTCAAAAACATTACAAACTTTAGAATTTTGTCGAGAACCTAGAAGATTGAATAATACAAAAAACGAAAATCTTCAAGTCACATACAGTAGCGCTCAAAAGTATTTTGTATATTGTTTAATGTTGGAGCCTTTTGAAAATAGTATTATCGAGTATATAATTTTTGTAAGACTATAAAATATGCCTTGCAAGTAATAAACATTTTCATTTTCATGCTAATATATGTTACTTTTCTTCACTTGTATATATTTTTCAATTTTGTATTGAATTTCTAAAAAATAAATTAATTACGTGTCTACAAAATACTTTTGAGCGCTACTGTAAAAGCCCTCGACGAAAACCAGACCACTCGAAAATACCCATAACTTGGTACAAAGTATCTTGAAGAAAAAACCCTTGATTTTACGACTTTATGAGGTTTCGGATTACTACGCCCTGCGACAATGAAAGACCGATTGGCCACTCAGATGTGTTAGGCAAAATAAAAGGAAAGACCGAAAGAAAAACAGGGATGGTAGTTGCGTTACTAATACCGAAAAGAGACGAAAAACTTCTCTCGTGAAAACACTATCCTCCCCTCCACTTTCTCCACTCTAGAAGAATACCCACTAAAAGCAAAGGTTTTATAATAAAATCGGGTTCAAACCGGCACACCAATATACACGATAGTCCGTATCGAACCTAACTCGACACGACACAAAAATATCATTTTTTCTTCTCGTGAAAACAAACGCAGTGTCAACAATATGGAAAATTTAAATAAATTTCGTGATGCAGCCCATCTGAAAATTGACCCGACTATATCCTTTTATGAAATACCGGGACGAAACTCGATTGTACAAACGTGGAGAAAGGTAAATAAAAAAAAATATATATATATATATATCAATGCAATACAACAAATTGGATTTTCAATTTATAAATACATTTAATACAACTGAATATGTGAATTTAAATGGAAAAAAAAGGCTTCGTAAGAATTTGTTAATGAGAAACTTAACCTCAAAATGTAGAATGATTATTATTACTTACATACTCCCTATTACTAACCTGTTCTTTTGATAAATCAACTGAGGAATTGTCACAACCCTCTTCAAAATACTGCTTCTTATCACTCATTTTCTCAAAAAAACTTCTATTCGATTTTCTATTGTTGACGCGTAAAAAAAAAACGTTCAGCATGGAAAATTCACAACTTACGTGTGAAGCCGTCAGATATGGTAATTTTCAGCGCGTGAAAAATTGTAAAGTCATAAATCACCACATTGACTTATAGTATTTTAGGTGGTTTTAGGAATTGTAACGAATGGATAATAGTTCAAATCGATTGAAACACTACAGTAACCCTCAAAATATTATATTTTCTTGGGGAAAATCGATATCAAGTGTAGCATTTCTTCTCGATTGTGGGCGAAACAGTGCATCATCACAAAAATGAAAAATTGTAGAGATATGCCTAATATATATATATTTTTTTATTTTATTGACTGAGAATGGACGCGGAAGAAAAGATTATTTAGTAAAGAATGTTTTTATTTTAAATGGTTTGAAAGGAGTATTCTTTTATTTGTAAATTGTGCTTCGAAAAAAAAAAGAAATTATGTCTGTAAGTTTTTTTTTTATTATTGATTCATACCAATGATTCCTGGCTTTTGTCTTCATCAATAGTTTTCAGCTTCTGGATTGTAGAGTCATCTTTAACTTTGAAATCGTTGGGAGGAGGAAAATTAATATATGAAGATGAATTTAGTGTGTACTTTTTCTTAATTTCTTGTTTCAATTTTCTTTTGAAATACATTGTAATAGTTGGAATTGTTATTGTAATGAGAATTAAATTTAATATTGAGATATTTGATTTTACAGTATATGTTGTTTCTTTATACTTTTCACTTATGAGTGATTTGATTTCTTCAATTTCTAGAATATTTAGGGATTTATAAATTATTGGTGGTGAGTTTTTATCATTTTTGCTTCCTCATAGAAGAAGCTTTGTAGGGGTGACAAAAATCCAGTTTCTAAGAAAAGGTTTTTTTGAACATATTTTAAGTGGAATATATCTTGTAACGGTCTATTTTCTCCTACCATTCGTCTCACCGGACGCTTCAGTCTACCAGGGTTAGGTATTTTAAAGACGAATAAATAGACCCAGAATTTAGTTAACAAAAAATATAAAAATGCTTTTATTAAACTTATAATTTACATATCTAAATTTAAACTTTATGTCTGTGTAACGGGTGAGTGTATGTGTGAGTGTAATGTTTGTGTGTGATTGAATAAATGTAATTTTAAGTGTAAATGTAGTGTGTAACGCGGTGACAGAATAAAAAGTGTATGTGTTTGTGTGCGTTATTTTATAGTTAGCTAAATTGTTCGGAGTGTTTGTTTCTGTGCTGAGATTTCATGTGTGAACGTGAACGTGTGAACGGAGGCGGAAAAGTCTTTGGAATACTCGTTATTCATCCTGAAATCATAATTACGGCGTGTCAACAATTTACAAGACAACGGAATTTGAAAATATACTTAAGACACACAATCAAAATAGCGGATTACAATTTTATGGACGTCTTGGTCCTCACTTCTACGGAATTTACGGTACGGCAGAAAGAAGAGTGGACAAATAGGAAGATAAATTGTAAGGATCGGTTGTGTAATTCTTAGTAAATTTTTAGATAGACATTTATAGATGCGCCTATTCAATGCTATCTATCGGCTTAATTAGTCACTTACAGTAGCACCTGTTAAGTGTAAATTAATTCCTTTTTACTTTGTCGTTTTGTCTTACGGATAAGGATTAGAGTTCCGGTATGAAATAATCGGTTCTTCGGAAAATAGCGGTGAAAAGAAAGTAGAAAGAGAGACAAGAAAGAGCGGTAAATGGCAATGATAGATGCTCCTATTCATTGACATTTAATTCTTCAACTTTTCATAACCATAAGTGCGCCTATTGATTTTGGAAAGTCTTAGCTGAGAAAACATTATTCTAGGGTGTCAAATATTAATATTAGATGCGCCTATTTATTAACATTTGATTCTTGATTTCTACAATCATAAATGCGCCTATGGATTGCAGAAATCATACACCTTTCGAATAATTTTTAGAAAAGAAAATAGATGCGCGAAATTACAATTACAGATGCGCCTATGAATTGCAATTTCTTCGGCTTTGAATTGGCAACATCAGATGCGTCTGATCGTTGACAATTCCCTTTAGAGCGAGTGAGAAAGATAGATTAGAAAAAAGCGAGAGAGAGAACGTGAGAGAGAAGATTTCGCAAATGGCAAGGATAGGTGCGCCTAAGCCTTGCGATTTGCCGGTACTTTGCCTACCACAGGTGCGCCTGTTAATAAGAAAAGAAGCATGAGTTTTCACCAAGCGAGAGCTCACCGATCAGCTCCGTGGGTCTCGCCCAGCTAGACTTGCGAATCTTCGTTGTGCTAGGAAGACTGGGCAGCGAGAGTCCAGCGCTAGAATGTGAGAGTGGGGACGATAGTTACGCAATACTTGGTATGAGAGAATTTAAATGAAAGGTGTGCGTACGGCACGCACACCTGTGTAACGTCTCGTTACAATCTAATATGATGTCCTGAAGAATTGTCCGGATGTATGTATGTATGTGTGTGGGAGTGTGTGTGTGTTACGTACCAGCCCTCTGAAAATATTATTTTTTCTCTCCATTTTATAAATCTATTATTTTTCTCTTTAAAGAAATTTCCACTTGCGAGATTAAATTGATAAATTTCGCAAGTGATGACCTTATTTTAAATTAAATACATAAAGAATATTTTCTGAGGTCACAGGCAGCAGTAACCCGAGCTGTCAACCCGACACCTCGGTGAAGAAACAAATAAGGCAAAGCCTCAAAGTATGACCTGAATTAAAATATTTAGAAATTATAAATGTAAAATCGAAATCTTCTTTTGATTAGCGTAATAACGATATAAGAAGAAGGATGAGAATGATTAGGATGAAATTAAATAAACTTGGCCGTTTGTCGCATTATATTATGAATAATAGGCATTGCTAGAGACGGGAGCCTGCACGATAAAACAAACATAGGAGCATGATGGTCGCTCGGAGGCGCGTTATTGGACACTCCGCCCGCACCTCTCTTACCCGGCCTTTCCGTCTCAAATTCGTCCTTTCGCATTTCTTTCCTCGGGACTCTGACCTACTCAGCTGTACGAAAATATAATGCAATTTAATTATATTCTATGTAATACATAATCAAAAATGAGTTGAAAAATAGAATTTTATTTCATTCCAAAATATTAATACCAGTGATATTGCAAAATATCGTTCTGATTACAACAATCACAATTTAATAAGTTCCTGCTCGCACACTCAACGAGCAGAAAGAATCATTTATTTCACAAGTCTAAAAAAATCCAGTTCAACAGCTACCGATCGTGGATCTATGCCACCGATTCGTTAGCCAACAGAAAAATTGCAATACAGCAGAATAATCAGAATTTCTACACATGAGTATTCAGTCAGAAGTTCTTTCACCTCAATTTCTTTTCGACATGCATCAAATCTCTGACACCTCAAAATTTCCCCACCCAAAATCTACCGATAGCACACTTACGACGGGCATCATAAAATCAAAGCAATTCAGTTGCTTCGGGCAGTCTGACGAACTTCTTTTACGGGTAAAGAAGCTCCCAAGTTACATTTTGTAAATCTTTTGGAAAATCAGCGCCCGTCTCGTGCAAAATCGTTAAATTCATTCTCACGCAGTCCTGTCGGGTGGCCGAGTCTTTCACTGAACACCGAAAGGTAAATTGAATAATTTATCCTCAATTCTACGAGTCTCATATGCCGAAAAATTGTCCCGAAGGAATTGATAGATTGGGTTGAATCAACGAGGGACGTAAAAGACCTCAAAATTCTACCCAATTTTTAAAAAACAAAATCTCTCTTTCCTCACATTTCTCTGGCCTGAAAAATTCAGACAGATAAACCGTGGATAAGAGATTTTGACTATCCTGAAGGCCAACTTCTTTGATCTATTTGTGTCAGCGACATATTATCAGTGTGTTTCTCTAATTACAAAAAAAAGGTGCAGTGCGGGAATGATTTTTACACTAGTAAATGTAATCACCGAACGAATTCACGTTGTTAAAATTCTGTTGCTTACTCTGAAAAGTTACGTGTCGATAGATGTTGCATCCTCTAGGCAAGAAAAGCGTAATCTTTTCTAAAAGATTTTGAATTTAGTGACTAGAGTAATTCCTGACGAAAGAAAGTGATGAATGTTATTCTCGACTCCGTAGAGGGGATACTGATTTCCTTTTGAAATCTTGACCCATAAATTCAATAGACAATTTCTTTTAAAGGTGTAATAAAATTCTAAATTCGGGCTCGAATCTCAAAACGAGCAAAAACTAGAATTTTCAAACGATAACCGGGCTTACATAGAAACACATAGAAAAGGGTGTTGGGATTTCATTGCCCTCATGCCTTTTGGTTAAAAGCCAACTATTGTGTTCCCGTGTAAATCCAGTGAGATAATTCGATACGTGGGAGGAAAGTGATTCGCGAAAGAGTGATGAGTGAATCAAATTAAAAAACTTGAGTTGTGCTTCCGCACCAGCGACTTTATAAATAACACAGCCCAGTGGGGAAGAACAGGACCAGCCTAGAGCTCCTCCTTTTCGTCCCTAGTGGTAGGCTAAGCCTAATTTAGGATACCGGTAAGCGTCAACAAGTATCGTTCCAATTCTTTTTATTCTTATCTCAATCCCAACTACATTGTACACTTCAGCATTTGTCTTTAGTTTATAGGAATGTATTAGTGGGGGTTTTCAGAATATATATCCTAGTTATTGTTTGTGTAAAAATAAATTGTACAAGCTTTATTTATTTCTCCCATAAGATAGATAATTTCCATCCTCGGATGAGGAAGGCGATCTCGAAATCCCGCAAAATAATTAAAGGAATAATTTTAACGAATTTACTCCTTTCTTTTCTGATTACTCTCCGACCTGCCTAAAAAAATCTTAAACTTTTTAATCGGACTTGTGTCTTTAAGATTTTTACCCGGTTCGTAACATGTGTGTATGTGTGTGTATGTATGTCACGCTTTTAACGATCCTGCAATAACTTTAGAACGCGTATAGATAAATTGATGAAATTTGGCATATTTATTCCACTATTACCAAGTTGATTTTTTTTACAATGGTTTACCAAAATATTTAATTTTACAAGTTTCATGTACTTTTATAATTTTTGTAAAATTCATTTTTTCACTATGACTTTTCAAATATTCAAAATTTAAAGTTGATGTACGAAAAATGAAGATTCCTTTCATCGAGACGAATCGATTGACCTATATTATATTAATGCATTTCATTAAAAAATAAGGATGTTATGGTTAAATGTATTTTCAAAAATTAATTTTCAACTATAACTTTTCAAATAATCAAAATTTTGTCCTGACGTAAGGAAAATAAATATTCTTTGTGTCGAGATGAATCGATTGAACTATATCATTAATGAATTTCATTGAGATATAAGAAAGTTATAAAAAATTATTTTTTAAAAATTCAATTTTTCAACTATAATTTCTTAAATTATAAAAATTTAAAGCTGGTATAAGGGAAATGAAGATTCCTTTTATCCAGACGAATCGATTGATCTATAAGATTAATGCATTTCATTGAAAAATAAGAAAGTTATGTTTTATTGTAATTTTAGAAAAAGAGTTTTTCTAATATAACTTCTCAAATAATCAAAATTGAATGCTTATGTAAAGAAAATAAACTTAAAAATTATTAAAAAGTATTAAGAAATATTAAATACTTAATGCTTCCTCTATGAGAAAGCAAATCATATTTACTTACAGGAAGCAAAGTGTTCATTGAATGAGCACAAAAGTTGATACAACTTGACAGCTAGTTTATTAATTGTAATGGTATATTAAAGGTGCAGTTAGGATTTGAACTATTCAAAAAAATATAAATTTCGCAAGGATCAGTGAAGCTTCTTTCTTTCAGTGCACTAGTAGTTCCGAAATTTGTAAAGACTGTTCAAAATCTGCCCCATGCATTTTCTGCAATTCTTTCCATTGTTTCCTCGTTTATTAGGTTAAATACGGACACTCCTTGATTTGTTATTAGTTTTCCCATTGCCCCTCTAGCTAAAGTGTTTAGTACCATGTGTTTTTCCGCGTTAAACATAATATGGTCTCGTAATTTCTCTAGATCGGCTTGCGAAGAAATACCGCTTGTAGCTAATGAAGAAGGGTTAGTGTATTGCCAAGTGGGTTTTTTCTTGGGCATCATTAAAGGTGTGGGTCCCTCGATAGGGTTGGGTAACATCTTGAACCATTTTTCATCAAAAAAATACATTGAGGGATTATATGTATTACAACTTGTTTGTGTGCCTGTGTTTGATATTATGTGAGTTCGTGGGGTTAAAAATAATGTTCCATTTCCCTTATAAATTGGGAGTTGCATATAGCATTCTTTTGTTTCACGAAAGGTTACTTCGGTTGGGATGCATTGGATTATGTGTACAATTTCTCCAGCTATTACTGACATATACCTTGGTCCCTTCATTAAATGGAAAGCGAATTCATCGGGTGCTTGAGTCGCCAGAGTAAGGGAGTTTTTAAATATTTCTTGTTCAAGTGTACATCTTTGCATTAACACGTCTCTGTAAAGGGTTTTTACTTCTCTTCGAATGTGCCTTTCTGTATAAATGAATTTTGAGTTTACGTATGTAAACATATCCATATTTGACACCTTTGGTCCTTGATTCTGAAAAAGGTGTACTCCATATTGGGTTTCATATATTAATAGTTTAGGGTGTTCTGTTCTCATAACCAGAATACTACATATGGGTACCGTACCTTTGTATGGTAATATGAATGTTATTTCATATGTCACCAATGAGTATAATAATTCTGGGTTTTGTGTCGAATTATCATATGTTTTGTTTGCCGGTCCATTATATAGTACTTCATATTTATCAATGTTACACGAGGTATGTGGTATAAGGTTCCGAAAAGTTTGACCTCCTTCCACGTCTGTGAAAGTGGATTCTGAAAGTGGGCATACAACCCCTGAGTTTAAATCAATTTTATTTTCATACAAATTTACTCTACCGTAATAATCTCGAATCGAAATTGTATAAGTGGCTTCAACAAGTACTTCACTCCATGCACCATAGGAATCAGCATACGGAGCTCCTTTGCAAAACCCATCTAGGTCTAATCTACCATTTATAATAAGTGTATGTGAATGAGTATTGTTTGATTTTAATCCATATATTTGAACATTTTCTGCTACTGTAAATACACCAGTTTGATGAATTATGTTACACTGTTCATGTGAAATTTGTTGTATAAATTCCTTATGACCGTTAGGATATTTGGAAAGGTGGGAATGCATTCCGCAATAATTTACATCACGTTTTACTTCAATTTTGCATTGTATTACCTTTGTAAATGTATAATCGCTAAACTGTAACATAAAATTTTGATTTCTCTTTAGCTGATATTAAATTTTCTCTTGCTATACCTCGTACTTCATGCAGTTTAGCTATAAGTCCTGTCATATAGGGGGTAAAATTTCTCAAGTGTCACCGCCTAAAATTTTTTGTCGCCTATCTTATTCAAAATCCGCCAGATTTTTCCTAAATATCGAATCTCTATAGATTCGCATTCATTTCCTAAACTTTCGAGTTCATTTCTTAAATTTCGAGTTTCCAAGGGTACGTACTCGATTTCAGAATTTCGGATTTCTGAGTTTTCGTACTTATTTTTTAAATTTCGAGTTTCCAAGGGTTCGTACTCGATTTCTGAATTTCGGATTTCTGAGTTTTTGTACTTATTTTATAAATTTCGAGTTTCCAAGGGTTCATACTCGATTTCTGAATTTCGGATTTCTGAAGATTTCATATTCTGTCGTCCTTAAATTATATCATAATTGACTTCCTCGATACATATTAAATCAGCTTGTGTTAGCTCCTCATGAGTCAAGTCACAAAAGGGTTCTATTTTCGGATCTGAGTTAGTTGAGACATATTTTGGGATTACTTGGTTTACCCTATTAATTTCTGAGGTGTTTGGCTCATTTTCAACAGGATTTCTTGTTTTACCTGTTTTATATTTTACTTCGAAATCATACTCAGCTAGTTTAAGTCTCCATCTCGTAACTCGGGAGCAAGGATCTTTAGAGTTTTGGAACCATATTAGGGGTTTGTGGTCGGTTACGAGTGTAAATTTCCTTCCATATAAATAAGGACGAAATTGACTAGCACAATAAATAATAGCTAAAGCTTCTTTATTATAAGTGTCGTATTTTTTCTCGGCATCATTTAAAGTTCTAGAAGCGTACATTACAGATTTTGTCTTTTCCAATTTCACCTTGAGATAATATGCCACCTATCGCGAAACCAGAAGCATCAGTAGTAACTATAAAAGACTTTGAAAAGTCAGGTCTTTGTAACAAGGGTTCTTCGCAAAGTTTATTTTTCAAAGAGTTGAATGCTATGTTTTGTTCATCTGACCAAAAAAACAGCTAAAAATTGCTTTATATTTTTAGGAGTTCTAGGAATTGGGTATTTACTAACGGTTTCAAGTTTCTTGGGATCTGGTAACAGGGTAGCCCTCTTAATAGCCCTGTTCCTTAATAGCCCTGTTAAAATTAGTTTCCTTAAGGTCGTGACCATGCCTGTGTGTTTTGCCTAGGCTGCCATTGACCTATATTTCTATTTCTATTTTCGGAACCCGACCCCCAATGATTTTTACTGTCATGCTGTGAATTAGGGTTCCAAGGATAGTTCGTTGAACTACTCTGAGGATTCCCTTGCTGTGGTGGTAGGAAGGAGGGATCGTATGTGCTGCGCCAAGAATCTTGTCTAGCGTTTGAAGAGTTTCTGTTCATCTGTCCTAATTGCCGACATGTGGGAGCTATATGACCTCTTTTACCACAAATTTGACAAATTATAACAGTATTTTCTTGTGCTCAGGTTATCTTTCCTATACTTACTGTATTTGATTCATTGGTTTTTCCTCTTTTTCTCAAAGCCGCTGTAGCATTGAGTTTCTTTTCTATATAGATCGCGGAATTTACCGTTTCGCCGAAATTTCTTTCCTTTGATATTCAATTATAATTATTATTATATTATTATATTATTATATTATTATTATTATATTATTATATTATAATTATTATTATATTATTATATTCAATTATAATTATAATTAAAATATACAATTATTGATATCAATTATATCTTTTTGAAATTCTTTTAAAAATGTTTCCTCTATTTGACCATGATTATTAATTTTGTGAGCATCTAAAATTTTAGTCCCGATTTCTTGAACTCTAGTTGCGTATGAAATTATATTTTCGTTGTCCCACTGATATAAGTTCCCTAATTCCCCTTTGTTGATAAACAGATTTACTAGGAGCATAAATTTTCTTGAGCCTATTTATTAGTTCTTCGGCAGTGTTAAAAGAGCGAATTAATTTTGTGAGATTACTCTCCACTGAAGGAGGTAGCATTTCTCTTGCTTCTTGTAAACCCTATATGAAATTTGTCAATGGAATATTGTTCCCATTGAATAGGGGCACGACTTCTAAAGCATCTCGTAAAGAGATCATTACGAAATTTCGTAATCAGGTTCGTTCGGTATGTAAAAAGGGTTAAAAGGACTAACTGATTGTTTAAAAAGAGTTTAATCTCCAAATTCTAATTTAAAAGAGTTTTGGTGTTTAAATGGATTAGATTCTTTTGGCGACGAGTTGATTTGATTATTTTTAATAAATGTTCTCTTGAAAGCATTCGAGTTATTTATATGTGGTTCGTTAACACTGAGAAGAGGTTCTAGTGATTTTTGTGTAATAGAATTAGTATTTTTATTCGTTTCTGGAGTTTTCAATGTTTGATCACTAGAATTGGATTTTTCCAATTGGCTACTATGATGAAACTTGGGACTTGGTTATTTGAATTCTACTGTAAAGTCAACTGGATGATTTTGAACAAAAATTTCAGCACCTGAGGAAAAGTTTTGGTTTTGTACCTGACAGGAACTTATTATTACAGAATTTTCTTGTTTTATTTTTTGAGAATTTTCACTTGTTTCGAAAAGGGATTTTTCAATTTGATTGGGAAGTGTCTCTTCTTCCTGAGACTCTAAATTTGAGCGGAAAGTGTTATTTTTAATTGCATCGTCTGTATTACCGGGATTGGGACACACAGAAGTAACTTCACTAGGATTAACTGGTTCGGATATTACTAAATCTTTTTTCGTCTTATTTTTCCTAGCGGGTTTTAAAGGTTGTTTAATTATTTCCTTAATTTGTTTTAGAAGGGGTTATCTTTAGCTTGACTACGTGTAACTCTGGTTGTCTCTTTGTCTATAGTTGACATTTGAACGGTGTATGTTTTTTACACATGTCAAAAATATTATATTACCCTTGTAATTCGTAACGCGGTTGTTCAAAATATCAATACTTTACTTATGAAAATATATATTTATATATATAATGTTTTTATAATTGTTCCTTGTCCACCAGTCTCTTAGAAAATTGTTTAAACTGAATTTATTCAATGCCTTGATTTAGTTTCCCAGCCGATGCACCAAAAATAATTAGTATATGTTATGTCTTGAATAACACACCTAATTACCCTAACAGTTTCTCGTTTTAAGTTCACGTTAATGAACCAGGGACGAGATCAAACCAAAGAATTTAGACACATATTTCACATATTTCATCTTTATTTAGTAATTACAATTTTCACGATTTACGTGTAAGAGTAAGAGAGAGAGAGAGAGACCAAGAGAGAGAGTGGTGGACAGAGAGAGGAACTCCTGGATATCTGACGCTGTTCTGTAAGGAACGTTTTAGATTAGATTTACCGTATCTATTTTGAGGTGGAAAATGTAGAAGAACGAACTAGTGGGAACTTACTTGTTTTTAAGAATAGATGTTCCCTGCTTAGTTTTGATGGGTTGCAGCTTCCAAGGTTCTCCTAGGTAGTCTAGCCGCCTTTCCAGACGTGTCGGGGACCTTGACTAGGGGTCCAATTGGGATGTTGAACACGAACACCAAACTGTAACTCGGAACTTGAACTGGTACCGAATTGTAACTCGGGAGCTTGACGGGCCTGTCGGATAGGTTCAGTCTGACTTCAGATATTGGCTGATTACTGGCTTGAAGACTGTATCCGCGAAAAGACTTCTGATAAGACTGGACTAAGACTGAAGACTCAAGACTGAAGACCGTAGATTGACTACTCAAGATTCAAGACTGATTGTAACTGCGAGACTGACTGTAACCACGAGACTGACTGTCATTCGGTTTCCGTGTCCTTTTTATATCCATTTTTCCTTTAGGGTTGCGCTCCATTTGCAAAATGGTGCCCGTTCCTTCATGAGGTGCCAGATCACTCCCAAAAGATGAACGAATTATTCCAAGAAAGAGAATGAGCGTATATGGGTCATTAAGTTCGACCCCCATGTTGGTGGGCGCATCATTTCTTAGTTTCTGCTAAGGGAGATCATTCCTCCTTTGGTCTCTAAGTTATTTATATTTCTTACTCTTGCACGTGTTTGAAACATTAGGCTTTTACATGTATTTATCTGTTACGATCACGTAACTGCTGCAATATTCCGCATTTTAGGAATAAACTTGCAGAAAGCATAGAACACCTAACCTCAAAGTGACTAATGCATTGCGAATTTTAGCAAATCGAAACTTTTTTCATTATACAAGATAAAAAAGAGTCAATATCGGTCCGTTTTAATCTTCTCTACCGTTTTCCAAAATTTCAGGGAAAAATATTCATTTTTGTGGCCAAAAAATGGTTTTATTTGAAACTCATAATTTTTAAAAGTTTCACATGCCCTTAAAGGAATTTTAGAAAATTTAAAGGTTTTTAAAGATTTGAACGGTATTTCAAAATTTCAAGGAATATTCAAAAAGTTTAAATAAGATCAACGAATATGAAAAAATTCCAAAAGATTTGTAAAATTTTCAAAGATTCCAACGGATTTTCAAGGATTTCAACAGAATTAAAAAATCTTCAACGGTTATCACAAAATTTAAAAGACTTCATAAGCTTTCCAAAGATATTATTGGGATCTAAAATACGTTTAAGATATTACACGGGATTTTTTTAACTTTATGTGATATAGTTAGCAATTCTTATGGATTTGACGGAATTTCAAGATATCACACTGATTTTTCTAAAATAACAAGGGATTTAAAAATATTACATGGGATTTTAAGCGATTTTAAAATATTTCAAGACGTTTCACGAAATTTCAAAGGGTTTTAAAAGATTTTAAGGAATTTTTAGACAATTTGAGTATTTTCTTAGATTTTTAGAGAATATTTAATTTCAAGATATCAAACTATATTTTGCGAAATATCAACTAACTTGAAGAAATTTTAAGCGATTTCAAAGGATTTTAAGATTTTTTGAAATTAAAGTGATCGATTTTTAAGAAATTTCATGAGCCATAGTTTTGAAATTAGTGTTTAATTATTGAAATAGTTAAATAAAAAGGTTCCTTGGTTTCTCTTTTTGCATGTGATATGCGTAAAGGGGAGGGGGAGGGGCACAAAAGGTGTGTAGTCAGAAATTGACAAAATTTTATGTTTTACAAAATCATTTATGGCAACAAAATTTAATTGTTCATTGCCAAGGGATTTCTAACGTTGAATGAAAAATTTCTTGAAATTCCCACCCCCATCTATTGTAACAGGGTCACAATAGCTCTTCTGAAATATCCCCCCACCCCTCTTAAAAGCGTTACGTAATATATGAACGACCCCTTTGTAAATGCAATTAAATTATTTCAAGTAAATAAAAAGCCTTTCTGATTTTCAGATTGTCAAATCAGCTTATTCCGCTTACAATTTACTAAAAAGCACTTAATGAATTTAAGTGTAAAAATTTAACTATTTCATTATAAAAATAGAGCAGCACATCTTTCCTAATAGGGTTCTTTCTTATTATAACAACAAAATGTGTTTTCTTACTGTGATTAAAATCGTAAGATAATGACTTCTATTTCGGTGTTATAAAATTTCTTTCAAATAAAATGCTGTTGTTTATATGTTAATAAAAGATTACAAAATACTTTATGTCACTTTTTTTATAAGTTTTACAAGTGAGAACTTATAGAGAAGTTATTGTTAAAAAAGACTCCTTACGATTTTGATTAAACTTGTTATGTCACTTATCTTCAACTTGCGAAATATGGATGTGCATTATGATCTACAACCTGCTTCTGCGCAAGAAAGCCACAATATGTATATCTATTTTTCCCAATAAATAACATTGTGAGGGGAGAAAATTGGTATAAATGATTTTGCCTATTTCAATGCACTAAAATGATGCAATTTTTCATGTAAAGTACAACCTCCATAAGAGCTCGCCCACGGGCGGTTAAGTTAAGAATTCCGAGAAATAGGGGGTCCCCACTACTAAGCGTTGAGCTCGGAAATTGCGCGTGTGTACGAAATGTGTGTTTGGGTACGCAACCTCGAAAAAAGTTCGCGGCCGGCGGCGATGAATAAGCAGCGTCTGTTTGATTACATATAAAATACGACTGTTTATAGCGCTCCTACATAATAAAATATGTACATATTATATTTTAATTTAAAATTAAATTATAATTTTGTTCTCTTAAAAGTTTTATAAATATAAAGCTTCCTTGTACTATATAGGAATTAGAGGTACTATATAGGAATTAGAGGTTTTTACACTTTTGGACAGTTTTTGAGTTGCTCTTTTTAATGAAACCATCAAAAAAAAAATCTGAGCATTACCCAGATAACAATCGTGCGAGACACGTTACCCGCACGGCGTGCGAGGCACTCGGTGCGTGCAGAGTACGGTTCATATGCGTCGCATTTGTGCGAGGCACATACGTGCGAAGCATATGCGTCGCACAATATGAGAGGCACGTATGTGCGAGGCATATGCCTCGCATTTTATGATGGACATAAAATATGTTTTTTATGTTTTTGCTTAATTTTAATAATTAATTTTTTTAAATTACTAATTTTTTAATTTTTAATAATTTTCTAAGTCTACATTGAAGCCTCTATTTTCTCTCTGTTTAGTCTCATAATGTAAAATTATTGATGACAATTAATAGTTATAATTATTCACTATTTTTAAATATTCAGTAATCGCATAGGAATTGATCACCTACATTCTAACAAATTATTATTTAGACAATAAAAATAGTTTGAATAATAATTGTATAATTTTCATTAAAATATTACTATAACTTTAATATTTTTAATTTAAAAAAAATGTTGTAATGTATTTTTTGAAATACATAAATATTCAATCGAAATGTTCTTAATAAATATTCACTTTTCTACATACAGAAATGTCACACCAATTAAACTTGTTACTTAACAAATGAAGTATAAAATTATTATGTAATTTTATGAAATATAAGAAATTTCTTATAATTTATAAATTCACATTATCACAAATCAGATTTGTTAAATAGAAAGTTTAATTGTTGTGAAATTTCTGCATATAGAGAAGTGACTATTTATTAAAAATATTTCAATTGAAAACTGTTCTATTTTAAAAACCCGTGTGGAAAAATTTTCTGGCAACCTGATGTCAGATCTGGCTCAGATCTGGCATCATCTAGACCGACTAGTCTTGATTATCAAAATCATTTTTTTTCTTATTGTCTTGACGGTCTAGTCTGGCCCAGATCTAGGACTGATCCACCATCCATACCATAAAAATTTCTAAGTTTCAATCTGCAAAATTTTTTTCACCATTTTCTAAAAACTCTCAGGGTGTCTAAAATTATACAAAACATGAAATGAACACTATTAAAAATCATGTTTTTTCTTGTCTTGATAGTCTAGTCTGGTTCAGATCTGGGACTGGACAGTAATCCATACTAACATTATCAAAATAAATTTACGTTTTTATTTACATTAATTTTAATGCATCTTAGTAATAGAGGAAATACTTAAGAGTTTTCACTAAAATTATTTTTATTGACATGAGGCCTTTATTGAATAAGCATTTTTTGTCGCGAACTCCAGAAACTAGCGAAACTATATATATTATAACATATATTATATAATTAATATTATAATAGTATAATATAATATAATATATGTATACATATAGTACTATGTATTGTACTCCAGTACCGACAAATAGTTTTTTTTGTCGCAAAAAATTTTTATTCTACCAATAAAATATCCTATTATATTATATCAATCAATTCTTTGGTTTTAGGTTTTGTAAAAGTGAACATTAAAAATATGAAAAATTTTATATACGTATTTTATTCATTGTTAATGCTAAAGCTTTTTTTAATGAAATTATCCTGAGATATTTTAATATTTGCGTATGGTTGAGTGTACCGTGGAAAAAATGTATTATCATCATCTCGAGAGCTTAGGGTAATGGTTAGGTAGATGGATTCGCGTCCCGTAGGCCATGCGTTTGATTCCCCTCGCGTCGCGTGCGAAATTTTATTTGTTATATATGCGTTAAAATGTACAATTATCGATTATTTATAAGTATAGGGGAGACCGGGGCTAGTTGGCCAACGGGGCAAGTTGGCTAATGCCCTTTTTTTAAACAACGGTAATATTAACAACCTCACCACGCGTAGTGTAAGTGTATTAAGTTGTGCAAAGACTTCCGGTGTGATTTCATTGCATTTCGCAGCCTTATGTCGAAAATATCATTGAAAAACTGCTTTTGACCGTGGTCAGTAAAATTTTTACTTTCTGGTTTTTTCATTTTATAGATTAATAAATAATCATTATTGTCAAATCTAAATATGGTTTTCAAGTGTCTATACTAAGAGCTTTGAAATGATGTATCGTTCAAATATATTGCTTGGGTTCCTTAACATATAAAAAAATGTAATGTTAAAAAACATAGCCGGGGTAAGTTGGCCAATGTTGTCAAACCCGCTTTATAACCTCTACGAGAAAGTGCAATTTTGACAGACTCACCAGTCAAATTAGCTTTGCAGGATGAAAAAGAAAAGAGTCAAATCAAAAAATAAGCACAAGATGCTTAAAAAAAAACCACTTCATCGAAACGAAAAGTTTCAACTTCGGTGGCTGCGACCAATAAAAAACTTTCGGTAAAACGAGCGAGGAAAAGTTAAATTTATTATGATAACTTAGAATTAATTGTTCAAAAAGTTATAAAGATTTTATAAACGATAGGCTTCGATTGAAATAAGTCTCAATAAAGAAGTAAATTAATAACATTACTATTTTATTAATTATCCCATTCATTAGTGGCTTTTATAATGATTTTTTTCGAATTGGCCAACTTACCCCGCCCACTTGGCCAACTTGCCCCGTACTCGGGGCAAGTTGGCCAATTCGTCACCTCTCTCAAAAATATTCTGCCATTTTTTCAATAATTAATATAAACGCCTAAAAAAATTCTCAGTACTACCCAAGAATACATACTTTTATATGGTGAAAACCGCAATTTTTTAAATTTAAAAGGAAAGTTAAGAAAAATCGTTAAGTGAAAAATTGGC
>CAJFCP010000384.1:0-40052 GCA_904066005.1 Synergus itoensis
ATTTCCCTTAAACCAGCTTTAAATTTTTATTATTTGAGAAAATATATTCGAAAAATTAATTTTTGAAAATACAATTAATAATTACATCCATTAACATGCATTAATGAAATGCATTAATCGTATAGGTCAATCGATTCGTTTCGGTGAAAGGAATCTTAATTTTCCTTACATCAGCTTTAAATTTTGAATATTTGAGAAGTTATAGTGGAAAAATGAATTTTAAGAAAATTATAAAAGTACACGAAACTTGTACAATTAAATATTTTGGTAAACCCTTGTAAAAAAATTGAACTTGGTAAATAGTGGAGTAAATATGCCCAATTTCATCAATTTATATAAACGCGTTCTAAAGATATTGCAGGATCGTTAAAAGCGTGACATACACACACACATACATACATACATCCGGAAAATTTTTCAGGACACCATATTAGATATATTCCACTTAAAATATGTTCAAAAAAACCTTTTTTTATATACTCAATTTTTCTCACCACTACAAAGCTTCCTCTATGAAGAAACAAAAGGGGGTGAGATGATCATATATGTAATGACAAGGGTGTGAGAGGGAGGTAAAGGGATAACATGGAAGGTTGAGGGATGTGAAATAAAGTTGTGAGAGTGGTCGAGTTTTCCTGAAAGTAGGTAAAAGGAGGGATACAGTTAGATGCGTAAATATTAGACAATTGGAAAGTTCGTATTGTGAGAGGAGAATGTCATATGAAGTGAAAGTGGTTAGGAGTTTGTGCGTAAGGTGTTGGGACTGTTGGGAGGAAGTTGTCGATGGAATGAGTCTCTGAGAAATGTATAAAGAAGGTTTAGTAAGTTCCCTTAACAAACTATTCTTGATGGATTCTTGGAATTCACTTGAAGAACTGATTTTTATTTATTCTGCTCTTGTTAAAAATTTCGCGAAAGGAGAATAATATACACCAGCTGCGGAAGACATTTTTTATTGATTAGAACGTACACAAGGAGAAAAGTAACACCCCAGTTAATTCTGAAGAATGTATGTGCTGCCGTGTGCTTACTGCTTTCTAAGAAAATGAGACGTACTCGAGGGAAATAGAGACGTACAATTAGAAGAAATATAGCTGCCTTGGTAATCTTGACTCGATAAGGCTGAAGTTCTATTTAACGGAAAGAAAGAAAAATATATTGAGGGAAAAGAATTGTAAGAGAATAGTTTTTTATCTTGTTTACAATTTACACACTGCATTCAATTTTCCATTTGTAATAATTTCCTCATGTATTTATCCAATACACGATTGCAATAAAAAGGAAAAAATACTGGACAATTTCGATGCAATCTAAATTGCCAACTTTCTCCTTTCCACTTGAGGGAAGTTTTTCGCGTGCCGCATACATGAATAGCTTTTAAATTTCAAGTCGACTTGCAGGGTGCCACTTAACAACGCGGCACTTCAAGCAACCGGCATAAGAATAGCACCAAGCATAACCTACATTACGAAATTACGAACAGTTCGTAAATATAAGATGTGGGATGATTGACTGCAAATGAGTGTAGAAACTGGCGCAAATAATAAAAACACACGTGTAGTAATCGAAAAAAATTTTTTAATACGAATCATAGAAACTTTTTCCTTCAAAGTATACTTTACGTATATAATAACTTAACTTAAAAAATAAATCGTTTCATTTTACGCAAAAAGTATTAAAATTATACATTTTTTTCTCTGTAAGTATAATTCTATTTACAAAATACGTACAATCACAGAGAGAAAAAATATCTAATTATAGTAATACGTTACCTCTTACCTAATATTAATTACTAATCGTTCTGCCTGGCAACAGACTCTATTTCTTTATTAATAAATCCCTCATTTTAGTGTACAAATAAATGCTAATCTAGGAATGAGAACAAGCCAACGAATAAAAATATTTTATAATTCTAAAGTTACAATATAATCAAGTTATATTACGAATTTAATTTAGTCTCAGAATCCCTTTCGAGAGTGTTAGAGCTTACCGGTTGTTTGTTGATCTCGTTAAATTTAATTGTAATCCTTTCTTGTGAATTTCCTTTTGTAACTTCACTTCTCTTCTGGCTTTCCATAACAGTTTCCCAGGACTTCTGCGATGATTGATTGTGTTTTATAGGACTTGTATTAAAATATACAAATCACACTCTTGAACTTTATCCTGATTCTTTTATCGAAGTTTTAATTAGGTTATTTTTCAGATTTCGGCTATTAATTGCACTTTAGATTCTCAGGCTGGCGTCCCATGATTGCGTTTTCCGTTGCGTCGTAGTGAGAGTGGAAGAGACAGAAGTATACGTTTGTTTCTTTCATTCCCACTACGACGCAACGCATTGCGGATACATGGGACAGCACTCTCGCTAGTGAGCGCTCCACTTGTACATGATTTTGTAACGGTTTTTTAAGTCGAAATAAAAATTATTGAACTGAGTATCGAAATAATAATTTCAAACAATAAAATAAATTACCAATTACACATAAAGATAAAAATTGAAATTGTACGATCAAACGAACTTACCTGAAGTGAAGTTCGATTGAAATTATGCGAGTACATCTCTTCCGAATAGATCAATGTAATAACGCTAGTTGTATGGTTCCAATCCACAGTTTTAAAGTCCGCGCCAAGATTTTCAAGACTCTGCCACTTGGGGGCGTCACGGTGGCCATATCGTCATTACGCTTTTTTGTAGTTTAATCGCAGAGGGTTGAGGGTGAGGTGTGAGTGATCTGTCCGGACTAAACGTACTCGCATAATTTCGGTCGAACTTCACTTCAGGTAAGTTCGTTTGATCATACAATTATGCTACGTCGTCTCGTCCGAATAGATCAAATGTAGATGTTTAAAGAGATAAGCTGCGATTTGAACGATCTGTATATTATTTATTGAGAGATATTAAGGACAGCGGTGGCATTACTGCAAATATTATCCCTGAGGGGTCTATTATAGAAGGTGGCAAACACGTTGGAGTTTGCTTGTCTGTCCAGCCGCTTGTCTTATTAGATCGATATTGACGCCTTTTCTACTTGCCGCTGAGATAGATGCGTGTCGTGTACTATAGTCCGAAAAGGTATTGATATCAATACCGCCTTCTTTTAATGTTAATTTTATCCAGCGACTGATAGTTTCTGTACATGCTGGGCGATGCGGTGACTTATACGTTAAGAGTAGGGTGTCTTTACCTTTTCCTATGACACGTTCAGTTTTTTGTATATAAGCCTGTATCAGACTTGCAACACATAGCTTGGGTTGCTCTCGGAAAAAGGGGAGATGCAACATGGGCTGTTTTTTCCTGACCTTAGTAGTTTTCAGTTTCGCAGGGATGTACATCTTAACTGATTCGCCTAAGAACTTAATATTGCGCAGTCTGATGCTTGCTAAGGTTTGCAGGCGCTGAGCAGTTGCTAAAGCTAGAAAGGTGGCAAGCTTTTTATAGACATCATTTCTAGATTCATGTCTGAGTTCGGCCATTGGTTAGACAAGTAACGCAAAACGGGATCGGGGTCCCGGATGTCGTTGTATCTGGCTTTGGGAGGTTTGAGAACAGAGTGTCCTTTACAAAATCTTTTGACAATGTGGTTGCACCCTAGGTCGCAAGCTAATATCAGCGATAGAGCTGAACGGTATGTGTTTATAATGCCGTATGATTTAGCGCCTTCTGAGATAGATGTTAAAAACTTTAGTGCATCAGGAATCGGAGCATCGAAGACTGATATCTTGTTATCGTGGCAGTATTTCCATCAGAGACGCAGGGGCTTCTCGTACTGCTGATATGTGGTTTCGGCTAGTGAGGCGATGATCGTTGGTAAAGATGATTCTGATACTCCTTTTCTAATAAATGCTTGCCGGACAACTTCCCTGCCGCCAGGATAAGCTTCTTCACCAGCGGGTGTTTCTTCCTAGGGGGATTAGAGAGTAGATTAGAGTTTGGTCCAAAGTACAAGATTTTGCTCGTTAATAGAGCTTTGAATAGGGGATACCAGGATTGGGTAGGCCAATAGCCAGTTCCCATTCGGTTTCATTTGGTAAGGTACGCTATTCACGATCAGCTACTATATTTTCACGCGATGGGATGTATCATGCAAAAATCTATATGTTGCATTCTTAGCATCACGACCATTATTATTATTATTATTATTATTATTATTATTATTATTACTCGGGCAGGGCAAATGAATGCTCCATAGCACTGAGTTAGAACCTATTTTACTATGCCCATTCCATTAAACATCGCCTAATAGTGAACTTTTCGCCATGAATGCGAATATTGCTCCATAAGGGATGTCATCAAAATCTTCCGGGCTTAGAAAGTAGTCCCCAAGATATCTTTCTCTGAGTATAGCAAGCGCATCACATTCGCATAGTATGTGATGCGCTGTCTCCTCAAAGTATCCGCATCTACGACAACGAGGATCGACTTCAAATCCCATCGTGTGTAGGTGTTTATTCAAGTGACAGTGGCCAGTTAATACCTCCACCACAATCTTCACCTGCCTCCTTTCCGTATTCAACAGGTATTTTGATCTCCTGGAATATGATGTGTTGATGTACTTCTTCGAATACACT
The DNA here is from genome assembly GCA_904066005.1 of Synergus itoensis. Lineage (NCBI taxonomy): Eukaryota > Metazoa > Arthropoda > Insecta > Hymenoptera > Cynipidae > Synergus > Synergus itoensis. The sequence continues at coordinate 4,567 of CAJFCP010000384.1, forward strand.
AGTTCCTTTGTTTCATCCCATCGCCTCTCATGTAGCCGTTGAGCCCATTCCTCAACCGCTCCTCTAGCTACAGCTTGTGGTATGCCACAGTAGGGTTCTGATCCGATAAGGGGCATTGAAGCTCCCTTTTTAGCCAATGCATCCGCCTTTTCATTTCCCAAGATTTCTTCATGACCAGGCACCCAGATTAGTTTTATCGAATTGGCCGCTGATACCTGAAGAAGGACCTGAAGACAGCTCCATAATAACTTGAATGTAATCTCCTGAGAGTCAAGGGCTTTAAGTGCAGCCTGACTATCAGAACAAATATAGATGTGTTGGCATTTATATGCCCTCATACAAATGTCTTCAAGACACGCCTTGATAGCTGCCACCTCGGCTTGGAATACTGTGGGGAATCTGCCAAGTGATAATGAAATTTCAGCCTTTGGTATCCTCCCGCAGACTCCAGCTCCGGTGCCCTGGGAGTCTTTAGATCCATCCGTATACCAGATGAGTCCTCCCGGTTTAAACATCGCCTCTCGTTTTTGTTCATCATGCCATATTTCCCTATCTAGGAAAATCACCTTACAGGGCTTCATGAACGAAAGTTTTCTGATCATAACGTCGGTTTACATATTCAGGACGTCGCTTTCACAAAGGTTATTCCTTCTGATTCTGTCCAAATAAGTCCTCTCAACCGCGCCACTGAGTCCCTTTACCATCAGCCTATGTGCCTCCATAGATGCTTGCTTCTTAATCAGAATATCCAACGGAAGCAGTCCTAATAGTATCTCCTGTGATGCAGTTGGTGTAGTCCTCATTGAACCAGAGATCGCCAGACCAAACACCCTCTGTAGGCTTTGTAATTGATTTTTACAGCCCGTCAGGTTTGTCCTCGATACCCATATGATCGACGCATATGTAATTATTGGCCTGATTATCATAGTATATAGCCAGTGTACAACCTTGGGTTTCAGTCCCCAAGTCTTACCTACTGCACCTCTACAGGCCCAGAAGGCCATTCTGGCCTTTTTAACAACAACATCAACGTGTAGTTTCCACGTTAGCTTGGGGTCATATATGACTCCCAGATATTTAGCTAATGCCGAGAATTCAACTAGTCTGCCATAAAACTCCGGTTTCCTGAGATCTGGGAGCTTCCTCTTCCGCGTGAATACCAGTATTTCTGTTTTTTCCGGGTTAACGGATAGGCCTCGTTCGTTACACCATCACTCGACTGTTTTGAGCGCTACCTGCATAAGGTCTATTAGAGTGCCCTCATGCTTTCCTTCCACCAGGATTACTAGGTCATCTACATATCCTTGTGTATAATATCCTTTTCTGTTGACTTTACAGATCAGGTCATCTATTACAAGTGCCCATTGAGTGGAGGATAACACTCCCCCCTGCGGGCATCCTCTTGTAACTCTCGCCTTCACTTCTTTATCATGTAATGAAGTATATATATTCCTGCTTCTCAACATGGATCTCATCCATCTATTTATGGTGGTATTGACTCCATGTTTGTTTGCAGCCTCGTAGATATGATCAATAGGGGTATTGCTGAAGGCGCCCTCTACATCCAAAAATGCAGCCACTGCTATTTCGCCCGTCCGTAGTGTTCTATGGACACGACTTGTGAACGCATGTAGTGCATCAATCGTGGATTTGCCTTTTTGTGAGGCAAATTGATTCTTATGAAGTGGTTTCGCCGGTAGGACTTCCTCCTTCATATACAAATCCACTAGTTTCTCCAGTGTTTTCAACATAAACGACGTAAGGCTGATCGTTCTAAAGTATTTAGCTAGATAGTAGGTCGGCCTACCCGGTTTGGGAATGAAGATAGCCTTTACCTTTCTCCACATACCAGGAGTATATCCCATCGCTACGCATGCTCTAAATATGCTACACAATGGCCCTACTAAAAACTCTAAACCTTCTTGAATCATAGCAGGAAAGATTTTATCGTCCCCTGCCGCTTTAAAGGGGTTAAATTGTTTAACCACCCATTCAATTTTAGAGTACGTGACTATTCGACATGCAGCCTTCCAGTGCTCACCCCCGGTCGTTTCACCAGAGTCACCTGAGGAGTATAACTCATAGGTTTCCTCCTCCGGCGTTTAGTCTAGTATCGATCCCGGGAAATGAACCTCCATTAGGTGCCTTAATATCGAGTCGGCTGTCTCGGTCATGTCACCCGATGGCAAAACAAGTGCCCTCAACTGACATGACAAGTTGCCTCTTAGGGTTCTCTGGAGTCGTGCAGTGTCAGACACACCTTCTATACTCCGACAATACACCCTCCATGAGTCCCTTTTAGCAGCTTGTATCTCTAAATTATATCTTGTAATAGATTCTCTATACTAGTTCCATTTCTTAGTCTTTTTAGCTCTATTGAAAAGTCTTCTAGTCTCTTTTCTAAGGGCTTCTAGCCTAATATTCCACCAGGGAGCATCCCTGTCCACTTTTTTAACACGATATGGACAATCATCTTCATAGGCTTTGAGCATAGTCCCATGAACAACGTCCACTGCAAATTCTATTTGATCGATGGATCTAATCCTTTTTGGCATTGCCTCGAGAGGTCCCCTGATGGTTTCTCTATAACCATTCCAGTTCGTTGCTCTCGGATTCCTATACCTTCGAGAGTCATGCCCATCAGATCTTAGAGAGTAACAGATGAGTCTATGATCAGACAGAGAAGTCTCATGTGATACATGCCAACCCCTAATATCTTTACACAGACGCATCGAACATACAGTTAAATCAATTACCTCCTGACATCTAGTAGTCACAAAGGTAGGAGTATTTCCCCGATTTATTATAGTTAAATCAGTAGTTAATAGGTAATCTAATAAAGACTCACCTCTTTTGTTGGTGTCCTTATTTCCCCATACGTTGGGTTTTCTACCGCCAAACGCTTCAGTGCGGCTTCCGGTTCCACTGAGGTCCCGGGAATCCAGGCCATTACTTTGACCTGTTTGGGAAGGTCCTTGGCGTCGATGACTCTAATCTTCGCTCCCTCCCATGGGTGAAGATCACTCGTGGTTTCTATGAGCCATGTCTTCGACACTTCATCCGTACATAAATGTACACTTCATGCGTTGTTTTTAAAGCGGCAATTCTCGAATCTAGAGATCACTCCACCTGGTTGGACCCCATCGATTTTTCGTTCAATCGCCGCCTCGATGCACTTTGACTGGTTGTAGTCGAGTTTATCGCTAGGAAATCCCTCGAGAACAATAGCCATCTTCAAATGACATTGAAGAGCGTCTTTGTAGGAAACGGCTTGGTCCTTAGTCCGCATCTTCTTTGTCTCTCTGATTACCTTCGGTGTGCTGCCGTCTGCATGAACCCTTTTTGAAGAGCCCACCTGAGAGACCACGCCGCCTCCCGACTCCTGTGCTTGGAGGCGTAGATACCTCTTCCTGGCTGCACCGCAGTATTTCACTTTCTTCCGGGGTTCTTTTGTTGGGTTTGGAAGACTAGCGCTAGCATCGCTTGCAAGTTCATTTAAGTCCTTGCTTCCCGCCTCGCCAGAAGATCCGCCCCGAACAATCCCCCTGTCAGCTTCATTTGAAGTATGCATTTGTGCTCCTTCCATACTATCCATCCTCTCATGTGAGGATGCCACGCTTGTGGGGGTCATTGAAGACTCCCCTTTTTGGTTTTTGTTTTTATTTGAATCCATTTTGAATCCCACGAGAAGCTAGGGAACTAAAGGTCCGCCACTACATTGCCCCGCTTGTAGTGGTAAGGCATTATAACACTGGGAGGTCGCCTGGTATCCCAGGACACCGTTCACGATACTATATCTCCGTATCATTCATCCCTCGGCACGGTAGTTAACACCTTAGATTGGGGGCTATCTGGGACATCGAGAGCCAGTCGACTATCGCTGCTTAGTCAAACTACCACTGGTGCTATCCACCTTACTAACCAAGAACTAGATCCCTATGTGGGTCTTATTGCTCCGGTGTCCAGGTCGTCACTATCCGCGGGAGTTTTAGGCCTCCTCACCGCGGCCAGGTCCGAACATAAATTCTGCTTGCGTAGGGAAATTTAATTCCCAGCCGTAAGCAGAAGATGTGTTCACGCGTCCCATAGAGGAGGTAGCACGACCATATTTCCCTGCATAGTTCACTTAGTTTTGGGAACTGAATGCTACTCATTTTGTTTATGTAGGAAATAGCGGTTGTGTTGTCTATTCTTAGTAATATGTCACATGACCGCAGATCTTTAGCGAAGCATTTCAATCCGTTGAAAGCCGCTAGAAGTTCCAAATAATTGATATGGTGTTTCGAATCTTTCCGATTCAACCAGCCATGATGACTGTTACTACTGCAAGCCGCGCCCCAACCTGACAGAGAAGCATTTGTAAATATTTCAATTTAAAATTTTTTGGGACTGATAGGATTACTATCAGTGAGGATGTTTTTGATAAACCAGTTGATGTCGGGTAGCACTGATAGTCACATGGACGTACGCTTGTCAAAATTCCCTTTTTCTCTTAGTAAGGACAAGAACTTTTCCCTTTCTAGTTTTTTGGTGTAAAGGGGCCCGTATTTGACGGCAGAACATGCGGCCACTAGGATACCTACAAAGTTTGCTAGTTCACTAACCTTGAAGTTTTGAAAGTTATTAAATTTTTTTGCCTTTAGTAGTATTTTTTGCTTCTTTTCTTGAGTTAATTCTAACCTCATTTTTTGAGTGTTCCAAATGAACCCCAAAAATTTTGCAGAATTTGAGGGTTCAAGATTAGACTTTTCCTTGTTGACAAGGAACGGAATCGCACAGAAAAACGTAATGACGATATTGTAGGGACCTAACATAGTGACAAAATAACTAGTGAGTTTCCACTCTTTTGTATGTCGGAGCTAACCCATCCCTGGTTACCTCCCACCTTGTACCACTCTACTCGCTCTCTGTTGGTAGCCGACCGCGCCGGTGTGTACACGTATGACAGGTCCGCGCAAGGGACTCTGTTTGAATAAAGAGTTATACTTTTTGTGGAGTCATATGTGCCTAATTATTCCTAACCCCTCAACATAGGTTAGGTGCACAAACATTAACTGCATAAATCGTGGATGTACAATCTTCCCACAATATGACCACCGCGACGCCCCCAAGTGGCAGAATCTTGAAAATCTTGGCGCGGACTTTAAAACTGTGGATTGGAATCGCACAACTAGCGTTACGACATTTGAACAATTCGAACGAGACAATGCACCATAATTCCTCCCTCAAAATCAAGAGGTTTAAGAAAATACGTGCGTTTTATAGAATCTTAACATTCACACAAAACTTTAACACCCACACAATTAATTATTCGCATTGAGATTAATTTATATCAGAAATACGAGCGAAAAAGTCAAGGTAAAATAAAAACTTATCACGTTTTGCGAAGCCAATGTTGACAAAATAGAAAGTGACGAGCCAGTTGATTCCGTGTGATTTCCTCAGACAAAGTTTGACCGTGTGTGTTATTATTCAAACTGGAAGCCTTCCGAAAAATGATCATCAACGCTAGTCTCAAACATCATCGTCCTCATGGGAAATACTGATAAATAGAGCTAATTTGACATCTCACATCAGTTGATCGATACTAGGATACAAAAATAGTGAGTAGAAACAAGACACAAGAGAAGACGAAAAAAACCACTCTATAACAAAAATGACAAGTCCTACTGTAACACTGGCTAAATTTTATACACTTTTTCACCCAATCAAATTACACAATAACTCTTTTCCTTTACCTTTGGAATAATCAGTTCGTCGTTATCCAAATTGTGGCACAAAAAGGCCCTTTTATCGGCAGACAATATTCAAATTAAAATCCCAAGCATGGGTAATTATATGAAGCGTTGGGTAAAAAAACAACCTAACTCGGAAAATGGACTTTTGAGATAAATCGCTTCAAAGATTTCGAATTGTTGTATGTCTAAGAAAATAAGAATTTTGAAATAAATTCTTTTATGAACTCAAAGTATGACTATCTGAAACTAAAATCCTGTTGAGAATACAACTTTTTTTTCTTAATAAATTATTTTAATAATTGAAAATAAACAAACCGAGTTAGGTTGTTTTTCCATCCACTGGGCATAATAGGTATATATTGTTATTAATATAATATATTAAGGAATGTGCAAACAGTTTTATTGATATAATTATTATTTAGCACTATTTTACACAAAAACAAATTATTAAAAAATAACTTAAGAAATTGTTAGGTTTATTCTGCAAAATCAGACTCTTCGTCAGACATATCGCCATTATTACATTCAAGAGTTTGTTCTTCTACCATTGCAATAGCTGATAACCATTCTTGGTTTTCTGGTTGTAAAAATTGTAAAAAGAATTTGAGATCTTTTTGTTTATCCTTAGTAATTCCAGGTTTTGAAATTGGTAAAAGTTGTAATTTGGCGTTTTTTTTCGGCGAATTATCAAACCTGATGCAATTTTTTATTGTATCCAACGTACGAAAGGACTTCAGAATTTTGTGTGTACTCAAAAATTACATATTTTACATATTACATATTACATATTACATATTACATATTACATATTACATATTACATACTCGGTAAATGCGTGAGAGCGGGCAGTCTGGCCGCGCGCGGTGCTTTATTTCCATGCGTCATACTCAACTATCACGTGATTTACAAAGTCAATAACAATTTTTTAATTTATTTCAAGTTTGATCCTAACTAATTAGTGTTTGCAGATGCCGAAAAAGCAATTTACAGAAAAACAACCTAACCCGGGTTAGGTTGTTGTTTTACCCAACGCTTCAATTATAAGATATAATAAAAGTAGTGCCAGGCGAATCGTCGAAAATGGAAAAGAAAGTTCTGTACGTTCGTAGTTCCTTTTATCAATTCCTTTCTCCCACCTCATCCTGACACACAACTTATTAATTAAACTACGATTGGCTAACTCGTTATTTCTATGACTTGAAAACTCTCCACGTGCTTTTCAGTTATTTCTTCTGGATCCAAATACTTAATTCACTTACAATTTGCTGCACTCCGAACTTTCTCAGGAGACCAAGTTTAGTTAAAACTATTTTGGCGAAATTGAGACAATTTTATTTTAATTAGTATATTAATTTAAAAAATCATCACCTTCTCGAAATATTTTCTCCAAATATTTTTTGAAATTTTATAATACAATTTTCCAGGAAAATTCCTTACGAACATTACCTGAATCTTCCTTGAGAATTTTCCCTATTTTGCGGAGATTTTCCTACTTGTGGGAACCTTTATGAAAAATTTTTCTGAATTTTCCGAACTTTCCATTGGAATATTCCAGGAATTTTCACGGAGACTATTGTGCTATACTACGGTGGTACTTATTTTTCGATTTTGGATTCTTCTTGGTTTGACCTCACCCCCCTATTTTTTTGGAACAGCAAAAAAATTATTTCCCCCTTTTACGCAATCAGTTAATATTAACATCTGTCCCAAAACAATTATGACCTTTAGGGCTTTAGAGTTTAGACTATGTTGAAAAAATATATGTAAACGAAAGTTTTTTTTTTTTAAATTCACAAAATGGGGTAGCAATTATGTAATTTCGCGGGGATTAAACATTTGAAATATATAATAAAAAAATATAATTAGGAATAACTAATTTTTTGAGATTCTAATATCAGGAAAAAAGGGAAATCAATTTTATGTGGTCGCAAAGAAAAATATATAAAAAACAGACAAACAGGTCTCAGTTTAAGTAACAAGCAAAGGGAGTCTCGACTCAAAATTATAAAAAATATATAATACAGTCTCTTCAACAAGAACGGGTACGCGTTTTCTTCTAAAGTTTAAGCTTAATCAACTGAATTCTTTTTGGAACAGAAAGTACGTTTCAAGCACTAAGACGCAATATTTGTTTCGTCTTAGTTTAACGCGAACCGTCGCGTCGTGTCGAGTAGATTTCCTTCTCTGTCAAGAATGGAAAGCTGAAAATGGTATCGAGACGATGGACTGGCCATCATACTCTCTAGATTCCAACCCGATTGAAAACATTTGGGGTTACATCAAGGGGAGGCTTGCAGGAAAACATGTCTTCACACTGACAGAGCTATCTCGCAAGATCATGGAGATCTGGCGCTCTTTACCTGCACAGTATGCTCAAAATGTGATGGGAAGCATGCCGAAAAGATGCCAAGCTATTATAGATAACAACGGAGACTGGACCGCTTATTAGATAAGTGCGTCGTAATGCTTGAAACATACATTCAGGCCCAAAAAGAATTCAGTTGATTAAGCTTAAACTTTAGAAGAAAATGCGTACCCGTTCTTGTTGAACAGATTGTAACATTAAAAAATATTAAATAGTAAAAAAAAATTATATTATAAAACAGTAGGAGAAAGGTGTCTCTAAATTAATAACAAGCAAAGGTGTTCAAAAATGTAATAAACAAAGGGCTATAATTGAGATTTACAATTAAAAAGGATACTTACGATACTATATAAATCATGCGGTAATTACATGTTTATTGTAAATTTAATGAATGAGTTAATTAATAATTAATTAATTACTAATTAATGATTACGCGATAGTCGCGTGGACGTGACAGTATTTATTAAGAAAAATGAAGAAATCGAATTTTAGAGTTAGAATTTTGATCAAAAACTAAAAATGCATTCTTTGGGACAATTTTAATTTCTCTACTTTCGTTCTCTTTGAAATTTACTTGCAGACCTTGATATATTTGTGGGATTCAGAATTAGGGAAATTTAAACTTTTTCGAGCATTTGAATGCAGGGTCCGACAAATAAGTGTGTGCCAGTATGTGTATGTATGGAAAAAAGATGGCGAATCCGTGTGATGTGTAACGCGTCGGAGATATGTACCAACTTACTTGTTCTTTTATTTGCTTTATTAATAAATGTGTTTAATATTTATTTCGGTGTGTTTACTTAGGGTTGATTTATCAATCCTACATATTCATGGCCGGATTAAGGGGGGGGCTGAAGGGGCTGAAGCCCTGGGCCCCGCTTTCGAAGGGGCCCCCAAATTCTTCCTCAACTTTAAAAAAAAAATTATAAAAATTGAAAATTTTATTATTTTAATTCTCTTTGAAGATAACTAAAGATTTTTCCCAAGGGGGGGCCAAAAAAATGTACAGCCCTGGGCCCCGAGTTGTCTTAATCCGATTCTGTACATATTTTCAAGTTGATATAAACCGGTATTTACCATTTTATTCCAACAATTCGAAAGACATTACCTTAATTTATTTCGCAATCCTTTTTCAAGTGATGATATCTACTTTTATCCAAATTTATTTTTAAAAATTTATCTCATTTTGTCTCCTAATGTCGTAATAAATTTCCAATTCTGTTCATTACATTTTATCGACTCATGTTCTAATCTGCTTTCAAGCAATCAAAATCCATTTACATACATGCATTATCTGTTTTCTTATTTTCTTATTACCTTTCAAACAATTCAACATTTTTTTGGCTCGATTATGTAAAATTATATAGCCCTTTCAAAGGAGAGAGTAGAGCAAAAGTGGTTTTCGTAAATAACATTAGAGAATAATAACGAAATCATCAAATGAGATTCCTTAAAATAATTTTGTTTTAGAAAATAACGATTTTCTCTTTTTTTTTAATTAGCAACTTTTAAACTACAGTTTTTAAAGCGTTTCTAAAATTATAAATTTTGACTTTTTAAAAAGATATCCCAAAATTTCAATTAAATCTAATTATTCCTTCCAGAAATATTAATGTTTACAAACTCAAATATTTAACAAGGTGTAACTTGCGTAATTTTGAAATTTATCGAAAATCCTTTCGAACCTAAATGCGTTTTGGTAACTGAGAATGTGAAGGCGTCGCGTAAATCTGAGACGAGGCGGAGGCGAACCATTGGCCTAAATGTTTTGGTAACGGTAGAGACCATTTTGCTAACCGGTGACAGCGTTTTGTTTGCTCATTGCTTTCGTGCACAGTGCGGAATCGACCATTTTTGATGTCTGGGGACTGTGGGCAAACAAGGGTTTTGCATGTATGTGTAAAGAAAGAAAATTTTTTTCTTGATTTTAGTACGAAATTAATAAAGCTGGATTTTTTGTAATTTTTTTAAAAATTATAGTTCGTCGAAAAAAATTTTTGCTTACTTTTTATTCATACGGGGTTATTTATACCTATAAACTTCACAAAGGAAAATTCTTGTCATACAAAAAAAAAAAACGAAAAAAAATGAAAATTTGAAAATTCTAACTCGGCTTGCTCAACGGTAAATAATTATATTTTTTTTTAATATCAAAAATAAACTAGTCAATGTTATGATCATTGAACATGATCACTTCAAGTTTTTTTACCCTCCCTACTGATGAAAATGTAAAAAAAAAATTAGAATAGAGAGAAAAAGACAGAGAAATTAATTGGAGTTCAAAATCAGCTTTGCTTTCTCTCTAAGAACTTTTATCCTTCTCTTCCAAATACACATACATTCTCGAGCATTCTCGCTTCGACTCGAAGTGTAATTTTCACAGATCGAGAACTGGTTGAAAAGGACGTAGTAAAGCAGACTGTGAAAAGGGGGTGTCGAAGAGATGGAAGAATAGACGGGCAACTCTAAGACGAGGAAGTCAAATAAGATGCCGTATAGAGAGGAGAACGAATAGAATGAAGGGTGGAAGGGATCGGGATTCTGAGGTTCTGGGCGTGGGTTGGCGGTGGGGTTACGGGGGTTCTCTTGAGGGTATGTGTTAGTTCTATGCGGGCTGAATTGTAAACCGGCTGAACTTTTCGCTTCCTTTTCTGGTCGTTGCCCGTAGGAATGGGGTTGAAGGTATTCTAAGTGGGAGGATGAAGTTGGTTCTTTCTTTAAATTGCATTTGGCCACTCGTTTGGTGACCCGCCTCTCACGCATTCCATTTCTTTTCCTTTTTTCTCAAGAACTTAAAAAAAGCGAAAGTACTATATTAGAAAACAAGTATGAGGTAATCCCCTTTTCTGATTTTATTCTTTTTTTCGAACTTCATTTAGCAAGCTGAAGGTAGAAGTGAAAATGTCGAAGTTTACGTCGATTCTAGTGCTCTCTCGCACCTCAGTAGGACGTAAACTGAGTTTGAGTGGCCCATTGGCAGAGAGTAAGAGCGCAAAAGAAAGACGAAAAAATAGTTCAACGGTCAGGAGATGTAGTGCCTCACGAATGATTTAAGAGTCTTAAATCCACCGGAAGTCGCTCGAGCAAGTGAAGGTGTTAAAAAACAAAGGGTGTTCACAGCTCAAAAGTTCATTCTAACGTTTCCAAGCATCCGGCACGAGGAACAAGAAATAAGATTCGAAAGTAGTCTAGTAGTAGTAGTAGCAGTAGTAGTAGTAGTAGTAGTAGTAGTAGTAGTTTTTTTTTTTTTTTTCATTTTATTTAAATAGAGGTCTGGGAATGCATTTACGCACGAAGTGTGGGGCTCAGCCTAAAAACGGCAATACCCACTAAACCCATATCCTCTTCCTGCCAACCTAAGACTCCGGAACCGCTTATCGCATTACTTCAGAGTCCTAGATTATCGGCCAGTAAGCCGTGCCTCGGCTATCCACTGCTGCTTGGCTCCTCTCTCTTTTTTTGTCGGAGCACCTTCTCGATATACCCTGCGATAGCTTCCCACTTTTCACGGGTTTCTAATGACGTTTTCTGGAGTAAGCTCTACTCTCAGTTCCGTCTCCAGCTGATGCTTTTCCCTCAACCATCTGTCACAACCAAAGAAGGTGTGTTCCGCATCGTCGGTTTCGCTCGGGCAGTAATTGCACTGTGGAGAGCTCTTCTTCTTCCTGCGATGGAGGTATGAGTTGAAGTGTCCGTGGCCAGACAGAAATTGGGTGAGGTAGAAGTTCACCTCACCGTGCTTCCTGCCAACCCATCGTGACACTTCGCGCAAAATTCTTGCAGTCCATCTGCCTCTTGTTTCTGTTCTCCATTGCTCTTCCCATCTCTCCATGGTTGTTCTTCTTGCTTCCTTCGCAGCTTCTTTACCGGCTCCTAGTTTCTTGGCCTCGTATACCCTCTTCCTTTCGACTGCCAAGAGGTCGATTGGGATGGCTCCTGCTATGACTAGCACCGCTGATCCAGATACGGACTTGTACGCGCATGCCACTCTCAGCGCACCCTTCCTTTGCACCGAGACAAGCTTGTTCCTGAGTTTCTGGACCATCAGCGCGTCAGCCCAGACTTCCGCTCCGTAGAGCATTATGGAGTTTGCGACGCTCATCAGGATTCTCCTCTTGCAGCTCCTCGGTCCAGCCGTGTTCGGCATGAGCCTCGTTAGCATGCTCACTACCGCTTCGGCTTTATCAGCGGCTTTGCTGATGTGGACCGAGAAGGTGAGCTTCTCATCAACCCACATGCCTAGGTACTTCAGCGCATGCTTCGCCTCTATCTCCTCTCCGGCTATGTCGAGCTTCAGAGGTTTATTGAAGATCCTTTGCCTGGTTAGGACCACCACCTCCGTCTTCCTTTTTGCCAATTTCATCGCATGGTCTTCCAGCCAGTCCTCAACCTTCCTGGATATTAAAGCGACACTTGCTTTGGCTTGTTCTTCTGTCCTTGCCGTAATCATTGCGACTAGATCATCAGCAAATCCAATGAGTTCAATACCCGCTGGCAGTTCCATGGTGAGCACTTCGTCGTACACCACGTTCCAGAGATCTGGCCCCAGGGCCGATCCCTGGACCAGAGTTACCAGATCAGGATACTTCTTCTCATTTGCTCTCGCACCGCATGACGTCACTCTCCTGAGAGCAAGCGAGCAAAAGTATCCTGATCTGGCAACTCTGCCCTGGACTACTCCCGCAGTGACGCTTACCGAGTGCGTTCCCTCCGTTATTTGGTACAGTAGGTTTCTCTCACTGAGATAGCTGCCGATGATTCGCCGGATGTAGGCTGGAACTCTGAACCGCCTTTCCAAAGCATCCACGATGTCGGCCCATCTGACGGAGTTGAAGGCATTTCTGACGTCAAAGGTGACCATGACGCAGACCTTCCTTGTCCTGTGGCTTCCACTCCATGCTTTGTCGGCTTGTCTCAAGGCTTCCTGTATGGCTTCAGCCCCTGCTGAAAAAAAAAAAAAAAAAAAATGTTGAACAATTGCTAAGCTATTTGACAACTTTCCTACATTGATTCTAGGTATTTGGGATTGAATCCAAGTATTTTTCGAAACCCGGAAATGCGCCATTAAAAATTTAAACGCAAAAAACAGAATGGGGTGTGCACACACCCCACGTTGTACTATACGTCCCACGATTCTACGTTGTACTCGAAGGGTTAAGTTTTTTTAGAATGCGAAATCTCGCTTAAACATCCAATACAATACTGTTTTTGTTTATAATTCAATGATACTTCATAATTCTTTAAAGTCTGATACTTTATAAACAATTCATACAACATCTATTTTACGTCATAAAAAATAATTATTATTAGACTGTTTTCAAAATTAACTATGTTTACTGTAGTATGGATCTTTAATTATGGTTTCAATTTCTGAAAAAAATAGAGCATTTATAATTGTACAGTATTATTTAAAAAACCGGTTAAGGGGGTATTCTAGTCTAGAATTTTGAAAAAATCGATTTTTTTTGCATATTTTCAAAGATTAGGCTTCCAAGAATATATAATTTCGATTATTGACAGAGTTATAGCCATTTTAGTGACATAGCGAGTGAGCCAGTCCTGCCGCGTATATGAGCCTGTATGAGCTTGTTTTCGCTCGTATGACGTTGTAACATATTTTGTTGAAATATTTTCATGCTTAGTGTGAAGTGCAGCTCAGTTTGCTCCAATGTTTGGTCCAATGTATGGAGCAGGAATCGCCGATTAACGAAATGTGAGTGAAAACTGCCTGCAACTTTGCTCAAATCTTTAAACACGTTTTTCTCGAAACTACTTTTTCCAACACGTTTGACATGATTTCTCAAGTTCTAATGAACCGATTAATTTGAAATTTGGCGTGGACCTTCTTTATATATCCCTTTATCTTCCGAACTAGGATTATGTAAAAATTTTGTTTTTTACTATTTTTAAGAAATTTTAAATTTTGAAAAAAAGGGCAAAAAATCATGTTTTTTTTTCAAACAGTCGCCATTTTGTGAAAAAATTTTTTTTTTCTTTTTCCCTAGTTCAGACGATAGCGACATTCTTACTGATTAAGAATCTTTTTTTTTTTCCGACCACCAGAAGGGTTGGAATCGTGTCAATACGGACGCACCCTTTTTTCCACCCCCGCCACTCCATCAGCCTGTAACTTGTTCAATTTTCGAATTTTTTTTTTCTCAATTTTTTTCCGTATTGTTGGAATATTAATAAATGTCCAGTAAAAAGTGTATGGTAAAAATATTTTTAGTTTTTTTTTTATCGAATTTCAAAAAACACCCAATATTTGTACCTCTAGACTAGAATACCCCCTTAAATAATTATTAAATTAATTTATCAATAAGTCATAATAAATTATTTAATTGTTTATTTTAAATATAACTCTAAAAATGCTTTTTTAAAACTAAGATTTTCGATATATTTCGATTTTAGACTCGTGATAAAATGATGATTAATGCAATCAAATTCAAATGAACGCGCGCAAGTATCGATTGTCGAAAAGCACTATCGATACTTACGCGACGAATGAGAAGTGCGGAATAAGCGTTACGATATTTCGACTTCGAGCTTACCATCTTTTTAGAAATACAAGAACTTTTTTTAGATGTTATAATTTATGATGTTATATTTCTTCTTTTCTATCCGTGATAACTAATATTTTATTTTTAAAAATTTGAGTTTTATAGGAATAACAGTAACATGATATGAGTTTTAATAACTGAACCAATTTTCAAAAATAATATATATTTATAAAAAATGTTTTCTTATATTTTATAAATTAAATAATTACATGTGTTTTTCTTTATAAAAAATAATAGTTGTTAGATTGTTTTCAAAATTAACTATATTGACTGTAGTAAATTTCGAGTTTAGACTCGTGATAAAATGATGATTAATGAAATCAAATTCAAATGATCGCGCGCAAGTATCGATTATCAAAAATCACTATGGATACTTACGCGACGACGAATTAGATTGCCGGAATAAGCGTTACGATATTTCGATTTCGACTCAATCATCTTTTTAGAAATAGAAAAATGCTACACTGTCTTTCTATCAATTATAGGGGAAGCCGGGGCAAAGCGGTATACCTAACGTTATTATCAATTTTTCAATAAAAAAATTTTTTTTTTCGCACAATCGTGTTAATGGCTTATTACTTTAATTTATAATATAGCTTTTATGGGTATTTAACTTTGAAATTTTTTAATGCATAACGATTATTGCTATTGTAAAAAAAAGTGCAATCATACCGCTTTGCCCCAGAGGCGGGGCATATCGGTATGGATAGTAAAATACATTTAAAAATATGTCTTTTAACTCAGGAATTTATTTACTTATTTATAAGTACTACAAAAAGTATAAAGAACATTTTAAACGTCGCTTTCATCTCCCAGCACATCCTCAAAGTACCTAAGATTTTTGTTCTTGCTCGCGCATGGAATGGGTTTTCTCGAAATGGTGCTCACCGAATCAATGATGGTTTTTTTAGCTGTCTAATTTTTTTCGGCTTGTCCTGACTTTTTTACTGCTCAATTTGTCTTTTCTCAAATTTTCGGCGTCTAGACTGACTGACTACATTGGTTGGTTGAAGCGCAATAGTATACCGCTTTGCCTCACCCGCTTTGCCCTCAGGTCCCGCGTGAACATTAAACCGCGTAAAAAAAAAGATAACCAACAAAAACACTTAATTGGATATGCAAATAAAAAGTAATGGTGCAGGCTACAACGTGATACTACAGCGATTTGATTAATAATTAATTAAACCATAACTTACTTGCATTGAAAAATCAAGAAATTAGTAAGGACGCTCTCCTGCGACGTGGACCTCGCGTTATTCGAGATCAAACAATGGAAATCACACTATTGTCCAGAAATAACTTATATTTAAAGAACATATTTCTGAAAATACCGATTAATTGAGGTCAAATGCCGCTTTAAAAAATCTTCTATACCGCTTTGCCCCGTATACCGCTTTGTCCCGGCTTCCCCTACTTAAACATATCGGTAAATTTTTCATTCTGAGTAAGGAATAAATAAAAATTGAGTAATACTGAGACAGCTATAAGTTTCGATCCATGCGACCCTTTAATGTTTAGGCTGTTACTATACAGTCCCTGTCGAATCGCACTTTCGTGAAAGCACTCCGGCATTTAATTGGATTACAATCCTATTTTCACCCTGGAATATACCTTGCTGAGCAAATTTTCTTTTTCGAGTCTCGTGTCATTCAACCATCTCGTCTCGCCTCACGTGCGGTACATATATCTGTATATACCTATATACATAAAAGGAGCTTCCGGAAGGTCACTCGTAATATCCCGTTGCCAAAAACTCGAGAAAGTGGGTCAAACAAAAAAAATTGCTGTTTTATTGCCTTAGGGGCGAAAACAAGGTGGTCAATATTCAGACATACTGTCGAGATTCAGCTCAAGTAAACAGAGAAGAAGTGTTACAAAAAATTTTTCATTCACTGAAACATTCATAAAATGTCATAAATTTATCATTTTTACGATTGTTGAATTATTTAGACATGTGATGAAGTCTTTTAAACTGTAATGCTAAGAGCATAATCTAGGGAAAATCTGCAACATTTAAGTTGTCAAGAGTCGGCGATTCTAATTTATTCTCGTCCATTTATGCATCTGCTGAGTATTTACGCAGCTTCTACGAGCTGAAAATCAAGTAATATTCGCTTTGCGGGAGTTTTCATCCGGCGTCCTAATTACAATCTCATAATGAATGCACGAGAGGTTCATAACGTACAATAATGTAATATATATTCCATAATTGAATAACATCCACACGTAGATCTGCAGCTCATTTGAACTAATTAAATGAAAAACTTTTGATGTAGAAATAGCCTTATTTTCACTTAAGGCAGGCCCATTTCCTTCAGAATCACCACCATTTAAATTGACCACACCCAATTCTCATTAATCACGCCCCCTTTTCTTCAAACCACTCTTCTTTCTACTCATAACCTGCTGGAAGTACAGAGAGAGAGGGGGGTGGGGGGAGGGGGAGGGAGAGAGGGAGAGAGAGGGTCCTTTTCTATCTCTAAGATAGAAAGGGATAAAGATTGTATATCTACTCCCACCTTTCGCCTACGCCCGCCTATCACTTCCTATCTCCATATCAATCTACATCCACGCCTATCTTTTTCAATTTCCTCTTTTCCATTCCTTTTTATCTCTTGCATATCTACATCCACGCCTACCTCTTTCTATCTCATTTTCAATCAAGGTTTGCTCTATCACTTTGAATCCACACTTCTCTTTCTCTATCTATCTCTCGCCTACTACAGTCTATCTCTTTCTATCTCCTTCTTACTGGAAATCGCTCTTATCTCCTTCAATTCCCACTTCCACATTCCTTTCTATCTCCCGCCTATGCTATTGTTGACTATCCCTTTCTATTTCCTTATCGAACTCAATTCGTTCATATCTCTTTCAATCCCTACTTCTCTATTCCTTTCTATCTCATGCCTCTTCTCGTGTATACCTTTCCATCATCATGTCAATCAAACTTCGCTTCTGTCTCTTTTAATTCTCACTTTCCTATCCCTTTCAAACTCTGCCGATCCTCATCTATTTCTTTTTATCTCCTTCTGAACCTAAATTCACTCCTATGTGTTTCTATGTTTTTTCTATCCCAATCTAGTTCTAAACCTATCTCTTTCAATGTCTTCTTCTCAGTCTCAGCTTAACTCTTTCATATTCAAATCCATCCTTATCTATTTCATTTCGGTTCAAATATTTCATTAAAAAAAAGTATTTATGTATTATTTGCAATTATTTGAGGGCATATGAAGGCGCTTATATACCTCTCCAAGCATGCAGGCTGCTTTCTTGCACAACCAAGCGGCCTTTTACACTTCGGTTTTTCTTCTGTCCAAAATCATTTTAATGGCGGGAGATTTTTAATATGAAAAAGTTCAATATTAAAAAAAATAGGTTTATTGTAAGACAAAATATAAATGACAATTAATAATTACGAATAACAATTATTCTGACATTTATCGATATTTTGTCTTACAATAAACATATTTTTTTTAAATTTAACTTTTTCAGATTTCAAATCTTGCGCCATTAAAATTATTCTGACAGAAGAAAAACAGAGGTGTGAAAGGCCGCTTGCTTGTGCAAGCAAGCAGCCTGCTTGCTTGCAGAAGGTATGTAAGCGCCTTGAGAGACACGACCTTAGCCACGTACATTGCCCGTTACAAGTATGAAACCATCTATAGTAGTTTCAATTATCGTTTAAGGAAGTTCTACCGGTACATAGCTAGTCAGAACAAAAAATTTCGTGAATTTGACTCACGAGGTAGTCGATGTGGCAACACCGCCTCACTTTTTTTAGTGTGAGTGTACGTAGACGCGCACATACATCTTTAACCTACTAACGTATACACGGGTGCGGTGTTGCCAAGCCCCCTATTAAAAAAATCCTCGAGGAAATCCTCGTGTTATTTTCGGACGAGGAAAACACGAGGAAATCCGCGAGGATTTTCGAATTCCTCGAGGAAATCCACGAGGATTTTAGAATTCCTCGAGGAATTCGAAAATCCTCGCGGATTTCCTCGTGTTTTCCTCGTCCGAAAATAACACGAGGATTTCCTCGAGCATTTTTTCAATAGGGTTAACATATGTACTCTTATGGAAAACTACGTTTTCATTGCATTCAATTACCCACCACACATTTATTAACGGTTAAATATCGATGAAATCTTTTATAATAGTGAGAAAAATATATACAAAACATTTTTAGCTTATAATATTGTTAGAAGGGTACTTGTAAATCAATGAAAATGTAAATAAATGTTACAAAAACTATGATGTTGAGTAGGCCCCTATTGAAAAAATCCTCGAGGAAATCCTCGTGTTATTTTCGGACGAGGAAATCCGCGAGGATTTTTAAATTCCTCGAGGAATTCTGCGAGGATTAATTCTCTGACTGGAGGATTTCCTCGAGGAATTTTAAAATCCTCGTGGATTTCCTCGAGGAATTCGAAAATCCTCGCGGATTTCCTCGTGTTTTCCTCGTCCGAAAATAACACGAGGATTTCCTCGAGGATTTTTTTAATAAGGAAATGACGGAAAATATTTATTAAAATATCTTAGCTCCTAGGTACCCCGGAATCTTAAAAATTTGACTGATTATTTTTTATGCATTTAAATAACTATGTTTTAAGTTTCATCCTTTTCTGACCGTTAACTCGTTTTATGGTAGAACCTCCTTAAATTCTTTTAAATTTAATTACATCAAAGATTAAATTTCTTCTTTCCATTAAGTTAAAAGCTATAAAAATTCCGCTTAAAATTAACCCAGGACGTAGTAACTGTTCCATTTTTAAGAAGATATTACAAAATATTTCAAATCACAATGTTTTATGAAAATATCAATAATTTATGAAATAACGAATATTTTTTTTAATTTATTGGGCTTATTTTAAAGGTAAATTTCTATAAAATCTGATAAACACGATTATTCCTTTGCATTGTACAAGAGTTTAAATTTAAAATCATTTCCTTATCAGTAGGAAAATATTAATAAAAAACAAGTGAATGTAAAAATTAATATATTTTTGTAGAAACTTCATGATTAATTATTTCTTTTATTATAAATTGTAAACTAACCTGGTCTCTGGTTAGGAAACTACGTCTCGGCAATCTAAATTAAATAATTTCGAAAGAATCCGAATTTGTAAGGCGCCAGCTATTCATTTTAATAAATAGCGTTGAATTCCAAATTCTATTTTTCTTTTCCTGAAAATCCTGAAAACAAAACAACTAGCTCGCATCTCAAGGTCATGGTTCTTCAAAAAGCACAGCAGAAAGAATTGAGACCAAATCCATATAAGAAAAAATTTTATGTATTTGACAAAAAAGGAAAACATTCAAAAGAAAATCAAAAATAGTTTACATGGTCGGAAATTTAAATGGATTACATAATGAGATCGCGCGACATGGCAATTACGTAGTTACGTCATTACGTAACTAAAACTCAAAAGAAAGTCAACTAGTTTGAGATACAAAGCAATGAAAATTTAGTTTGTAATACTCGTTTAATAAATTAAAAAATTGGAAAATTGAATTGAAGATTCAATTCTCAAATAATGGACGAATATCTGGTGGACGCGTTATGTAACGCTACAACCACACCCAATATCGTTATAATGAAACTGAATTTAATACGAGACCGATAAATTGAAATAAAACAATTGAATGTTCCAAATAAAACGTACGCGTAACATAATTAAAATGAGCACTCTCGAGATAATTCAAATAAGAACGGAAACCATTAAACAATGAAAATGGTCAAGCATGGCAAAGCGGCTCCAAAACCACATCTTTGAAATCTCTAACGCTACTTTGCTATTATACTTGCCAGAACAAAAAGGAAACTATACCTCTGCCATCACAAATAGTAATTAATATCCGGAGATAAGGCTTGTTTTACAATGACCGATGGCCACTTCGGCTCAACACAAATAGGCTCTTTATATGAATTTTTCGAGCGATACAAAACGGCTTCTCGCCACCAAAACCACTAGAAAAGAGAGTGAAGAATGAAGATGAAGGCGGAAGTTCATTGACAGGTGGACGGAAGTCAGTCGGCCACCATCATGGAATGTGAGTCCATTACAGGCAATCAAAACAGTCATCCAGGTCATGTGACTAGTGACGTAGATCAGCAAAGTTCTGTCACTAGTCACCAATATGGCTAGTCAGTAATGCGCTCTGCACTTGTACTTTGGAACGTTCATAATGAGTTCACGGAATGTCTGAGCATTCACTAATGTGTCTCTAAAATTCGCTCGTGACACTAAGAGAACTTATGGTCACAATTACATCTTCCAGGTTTCCAGACAGGGAAATACAAAATTCGTCAAACGCGCGGGGTCCCGCGCATCACGGTTGTCCATTGAGGCGGCAGATTCGCAGCCTGAGAGGTGACGGGCTCTAGCATCTGGCGGGAGTACTGACGTAATTTAAATTGCTGACGTCCTTCCTTCCTTCTTGATAAATCGGAATATGGCATCATTCCACTCAAAATCCATACCCTTGTGATCATCCTTCGTTGAAATGGCTCGAGGTTTACATAAAAAGGAATATGATCAAAAGTAATTAAATTTAAATCTATAATTTCGAGAGTGCTCTGAAAGTTCGTGGTGTGGCTCTCTTAGTGGTTGTTAATTACCGAACCACGCAAGTCAAAACATATACTCTCTCCGGTGCATGTTAACTATATCTTTTGACGTTACAGATTAAAAATCTGCAACGTCACAACATATAAAAATATTTATCTCAACAGGAAAAATATTCAGATATGTCTAAACTTTTTCGCGCCAGCTTTAAGTCCTCGCACAATGTTAAGTAATATTTTTTAAATTATACCAATAAGTTTAACAGACTGTTATGTCTTAGAATTTGTAACACACCCCTTAATTTTAAAGAAATAGGAAAATTGAAAAATAGGTGGTTGTTCCTCGTTTTGGATAAGGAAAGGATTCCCTATACCGGGATGAGGATAACCGCTAGATTTTAAAAGAATACTCTCAAGATTTACAAATTAAAATGGACAATATTTATTGATACAGTAGTTATAGGCTGGCCCTTTAAGATATCTCTGTTGATCTTGATCTGGAAAGAAGAGATAGAATTTAGTTTCCAATCTTTTTTCAGAGTAAATCTTTGTTGTTTAAAATAATAAGAGAGCTGCCTACCTGGTTTTAAAGTTTTTTAGTGTTGTAGAAAGACTGTTTGGATTGATCTCAGTCTTGGTGATGATTCTGTTGATCACTTGGACGATACATAGAAATTTGGTAGCTTTGGTGGACAAACTGGACTCACAGACTCAAAATCAGAATAGAGATGTATTAGGTTCAAACTTTCAAAACAGACTGACTAGTGTGATCCAGATCCTCTGTTTTTATCCCAGGTAGCAGAGCGTTAGAGTCCACATTCTCTGCATATGATGCAGTCAAAGTATTTTAGTTTCAATAACTCAATAGTAATACAATCAGATGCTGAAGAAATACGGAGGAAATTTTAAGAACTCTATGATTGTAGAATGATCGCACAATCAAGAGGGTGCATCATATTGCGCAATAATTGTCCATTGTTCCGGACGTATCTTGAATCACTTCTGGCACCATTCCTCGCTAATACATGAGTTGCTTAAAATATATCAAAGATCGTGTTATAATCTAACAAGTTTATTTGCAGTTACGATTGTGCGTTTTATGCACAACCGGATGCTCTTCTAACTTAGTGTCGTGGATGCAGTGAATATTGATGAAACATTGCATTATTTGCTTTTCACGCGTTCAAATATGTATGATATGAACAATATCGCACCAACAAGGGAGCGCGTCACTTTGCCCTCACCTTTTTGAATGAAACTTACAGGATCGAAAGTTCCTTATAAATAAATAATAATGCTGGAGTGAGAGAACCCACTTTGCAGATTAAGCGGAGAAATTTAACTTTGAAAATTGAGATTTTACGCAGAACGAATAATATAAATAATATAAATAATAATTATTATTATTATTTTATATTATATTTTATGTTATTTAATAATATTTAATAATGTAATAGTTATTTATTTAATTTATTAAAATAATTATTTAATTAATTATTTCAAATAATTAATATTAATAAAAATTATACGAAAAGTATACCTATTGGCAGCATTTTATTTATTATTTATAATTTTTTGTATTTGATATTCAAATTAAATTCATTAAAAATTATTTAAACTAACATTAATTACAATTTAAATAATTAGGAATGCAAAAAAAAAAGAAAAAAATCACAAAAAAATCACAAGCTTTCCTCTGTTTTGTTTATTTGTAAAAATTCGAAAAATATATGATTTTTCAAATATTTGTATTCCTACAGCAACTATTATTCGAAAACTATGACTGGGTTATAATGGTACTATGATGGTGCTACCATCCACAATTCCTAATACTGAAAATACTAATCTGATGGTGCTATGATGCATTAATCTTAACATAGCCTTGACGATATTTCACGTTATACTCATAATGGCGGTATGATTCAGTAAAATTTTTTCGGTTCCGAACTCTGCATCTGATAGTACAATTTTGGATGCCTGTTTGACAAATCCTACATTAACAATGCAGAGAATGCAGAACTATACTATCATCCGGACGCAGCTTGTATGATTCATGGCACAATCAGACTAAATCCAATTTACTCAAAATTGTAGTATGGTGGCTTAATTTTGCTACCTGGGATGGTGCTTTTTGCAAATTAGTCATCGCTTTCCAAAATGGCCGCCAATCATTGTTGAAGAGGGTTGGCAGTTGAGGGGTCAGTTAATGCACTAATTATGTTTATCATTTTTTAACATGACACGAAGATGTATAAACTTTTAGTAGCATAGAACGTGAGTTCCCCTAAATGTGTATAAACCAGGTTAATGATTGACACTAATTAGTTTGTTCGAAAATCAAGATGAGAAAACTAGAAGGGTTTTCTCGCAGTGACCGGATGTAGATATACCTAAATTGGTTATAAATGGTTTTTACTTTGACATCTAAAACGGATGCAGAAAAAGGGATTACCACTGATTTACATCAAGGGTATACATTTGATATCGTTTGGAAGATAGTCAGTTTTAGAAATGATGATAGATTTATCGTTTGGAATCTTAATGAGTAAGTAATTACAGAGTTAAATTTTACATTTGTGCGAGTTTAGCTAATGCGAGTTTTCTAAGGTGGCGTGGCTTTTCTACGGATTGTCGTTGTTTAAAATTATGTTTATGTATATTTGAAAAGAATATAATATTATTGATTATTAAAAAATAAGTGCTGCTTGCCAGCTAAGATATACGGATTACAATTGCTGGTTTTTAAGGAATACAAAAAGTAGAATTAAAAGTAATTAATATGACGTCGCGGGACGTGATAAATACATAAAGTAGAATTAAAAGTAATACAGGCCCACAAAAAAAAAGTTATCTGAACTTTTGATGGGATAGGCTTATTTTTATGTATTTTTCAACGCTGAATTCGAATTTGCAATAAAATTAGGGAGTTTCACTGATCGTTTCCGAGATAAACGCAAAAAACATGGTTTTTTCATGGTTTTTTATGGTTTTTTGAAGTTTAGTAAAAAACAGCCAACAAAATTGTTAATTTGGAACCAGATTCAAATTCTACGAATAAAAATACATCGGAAACCATTAAAAAATTTTTTTTTTGCTCGAAGATTTGACTCGTGGTCAGCTTTAAATACATATAAAGGTCCTTAGCTGATGAAATTGCAAAGAACTGCGACTTTTAGTAGGAATTGATTGTTCGTTTGATGAGACAGGTCTATTTCTGTGTATTTTTCGACGCTAAATCCGAATTTTCAATAAAATTAGGAGGTTTCCCTGATCGTATCCGAGATAAACGCCAAAACTATGTTTTTTTCATGGTTTTTCGTGGGTTTTTGAGATTTAATAAAAAAAAACCAACAATATTGTTAATTTGGATCCAGATTCGAATTCTACGAATAAAAATACGTCGGAAACTATGATTCAATTTTTTTTTTGCTCGAAGATTTGAATTCATAGCTTATGAAATTGTAAAGAACTGCGACTTTTAATTGGAATTGTTTATGCTTATAACGAAACAGGTCTATTTCTATGTATTTTTCGATGCTGAAACTGAATTTGAAATAAAATTAGGGGGTTTCCCTGGTCGTTTCCGAGATAAACGCCAAAAACATAGTTTTTTCATGGTTATCTTTGGTTTTTTTAGGTTTAGTAAAAAACGACCAACAATATTGTTAATTTGGATCCAGATTCGATTTCTATGAATAAAAATACGTCGGAAACCATGTTAAAATTTTTTTTTTGCTCGAAGATTTAACTCGTGGTGAGCTTTAAATACATGAAGGCCCTTAGCTGATGGAATTTTATAGTTTTATTATTTAACATTGTCAACTAAAATATATTATATTTACAAATTTACATAATTGGAAAAATTTGATAACAAAGAATTAATTTGCACATTATGTACAACAATTAACAGATCACAATACCAAGTTTTATTTATATATAAGCTATGGGCCTTTATGAGTTCAAGTCTTCGAGCAAAAAAAAAATTTGAACATGGTTTCCGACATATTTTTATTCATAGAATTCGAATCTGGATCCAAATTAACAATTTTGTTGGTCGTTTCTTACTAAACCTAAAAAAACCATAGAAAACCATGAAAAAACTATGTTTTTGGCGTTTATCTCGGAAACGACCAGGGAAACCCCCTAATTTTATTTCAAATTCAGTTTCAGCGTCGAAAAATACATAGAAATAGACCTGTTTCGTTATAAGCATAAACAATTCCAATTAAAAGTCGCAGTTCTTTACAATTTCATAAGCTATGAATTCAAATCAATTCCTATTCAATCAATTCCTATTAAAAATCGCAGTTCTTTGCAATTTCATCAGCTAAGGACCATTATGTATTTAAAGCTCACCACTAGTCAAATCTTCGAGCAAAAAAAAATTTTAAAATGGTTTCCGATGTATTTTTATTCGTAGAATTCGAATCTGGGTCCAAATTAACAATTTTGTTGGCCGTTTTTTACTAAACTTCAAAAAACCATGAAAAAACCATGTTTTTTGCGTTTACATATCTCGGAAACGATCAATGAAACCCCCTAATTTTATTGCAAATTCGGATTCAGCGTCGAAAAATACATAAAAATAAGCCTATCCCATCAAAAGTTCAGATAACTTTTTTTTGTGGGCTTGTGTATTTAATATTAGGTCGCGGCACGTGACAAGATTATAAAAAAATTTTCCTTTAAAATAAGTCCAAGGAATTTTCAGGGCCGGCGGAGCATTGGTTGTCTGTCTTTCTTGCTCATCAAGAGTCGTAAATGTAAACAAATGAGAGCAAGCGAGATGGAAGCATATGGAAAACTTTCAATTGTTTTCCATATGCTTTCATCTCGCTTGCTCTCATTTGTTTACATTTACGAACTCTTAATGAGCAATAAAGACAGACAATCAGTGCTCCGCCGACCTTGGGAATTTTTAAAATGTTCAATATTTCAAAAGTTATTGCTATTTTTATAAAACGTTGATATTTGGCGTTTTTTTTGCAATAACTTTTTTAAAAATAGACAAAACGATTAATTAGGTTAATTTTAAACACAATATTGATAGTTTTTAACTTGCTTAAAAGAAAAAATGTAATCTGTGATGTGTAATTAAGAGAACTTAAACTATAATCAAAAAACAGGTGGTCTCATAAATTCTGATGGACAGTGTATATTTCCCCAGTTTACACCTGAATAAATAAATAACATACATCTATGAGATGGACATGGGCGAATTATAGACGAATAAACGATCGAGTGATAGATTTAGAGGCTGGGTTAAAAATGAGGAGATTAAAAGAAAGGGGTTAGTGATTATGACGACTGACAAAAAGATTGAAAAAGATAGAGTTTGATAAACATAAAAAGAGATAGCGTTTTGGGGTTGTAAATCGGCTATCTCTTTACTTCCAGCAAGGTATCTAACCCCCCCAAAAAAATACATTTCATGTAAAAAAAGTTGTCGGGTTCCTCCCAAAAAAACCATCCGTACAAAAATTGTTTTTCAACAAAAAGCATTGATATGCACACTGTTTGTCGGTTTATTTCACTAAATATAGTAGCAACACGAATACTTACATTTCACCCTCACTCCTTACATTCGCACACCTGAGTACAAAAAGAACCCTCATTTAGCACAAATGTGCCCACATTTAAGCATACTGACGCCTGCGCATTAAATTGCGTGAATAGGTCTTTAAAAATGAAAAAAAATCTTTAAAATACTTGCTCGTGAGAAGAGTACAATTTGTAATATTAATTTTCCCAAAAACCCGACAATCGCTCGTCGCATTGGTTTATTGAGAATTTCGTAATTGCATACGACACTGGCGGTAGTGGAAAGAAATATCATCGGTAATTTACCAAACACAATTCACATTAAATTATTCTTACGTGTTTTTTTGAAGTAATTAGACGATCAGTAGTTTACCAAACACAATTCACATTACATTATTCTTAAGTATTTTTTTGAAGTAATTAGACGACGAATGACCATTTTGAAATCACTTGGGTTGTTAATTTCAGTCAAATATTTTTATACTAAACATGAGAAATATTGTATAACAATGGAATGAATAACTAACTCGCATAAAACATCCGGTTGTAGATGGAGAAGCTGAAAAACATTTTAAAGTCCATAAGTATACTATCATGCATATATTATTGAAATTCGATTATCATGTAATGCACTCCACAATGCTATATGAAAACAGCATTCAGGTACGAATTTCTGAAAAAGTTTCCTTGGAGGACGAAAAATTGAGGTTCGCTGTTTCTCCGAGCGATTGTCGGGTTTTTGGGAAAATTAATATCACAAATTGTATTCTTCTCACGAGCAAGTATTTTAAAGATTTTTTTTCATTTTTAAAGACCTTTTCACGCAATTTAATGCGCAGGCGTCAGTGTGCTTAAATGTGGGCACATTTGTGCTAAATGAGGGTTCTTTTTGTACTCAGGTGTGCGAATGTAAGGAGTGAGGGTGAATGTAAGTATTCGTGTTGCTACTATATTTAGTGAAATAAACCGGCAAACAGGGTGCATATCAATGCTTTTTGTTGAAAAACAATTTTTGTATCTATGGGTTTTTTGGGAGGAACCCGACAACTTTTTTTACATGAAACGTATTTTTTTTTTTGGGGGGGGATGATATCATTTCTTTTTGTTTCAGAGGAACCTAATTTTTTAAAAATGAAATGTATTTGTGAGCTATAGGATTCGTCACAAGTATACTACTGTCTTTTTCTCTCTCATTATGACGCAACGCAAAACGCAATCATGGGACGCCAGCCAATTCTTTGTAAAAAGAAAAAAAATTCTTTGGCAAAACAACCCTTTTTATAATTACAATTTCTAATAGTGCTAAGTTATTTCAAATACTGAATTTAAATTGAATTTATGAAAAAGTAATATAAAAGATAATAATATTTCTAAGAAGAACACTAATTGCTTGAGATCTCGTATTCTAAAATTGTTCTGGTCGAATTTCTGTCCATTTCTAGTTAGAGGCCACAAAGTTAAATCCAGCTTTCCGCCACAGTTCAAACTTTGTATCCTTTCGTGAGTTAAAATTTCTTCTCTTTGGAGAGACTAATTTTCTTTTTCGGCACGTAGACACTGGGATTAAGATGGAAAGCCGATTGTCGGCGAAGTCTCAGTGATCCCAATCCTTTAATTCCATCTGCAAGCTTTCGCAGAGTCTCGGGATCCAAATAGGACATCTGGAAGTGCCTTCAAGTAGCTAGGGATGCCCTCAAGTAAACAAAGAAGAAGATGGAGTAAATAAGAAGCAACTGCCGAGGGGACCGGGAGTGAGATTTGAGCACCACCTCGTAGTGGATATAACTTCTTCTTCAAGTGTTTGCGCTAGTGTCGTTTGCGGCGTTGTGGGTGTGCGTGCATCCTAATAGTAGCCCAAACGCGTGATCAGATGGAAACTCGCGGAAAAGTAATCCGAGTTGCGAGCTTTATAGTTTTGTTTATTCCCCCGCGACAATTACTCTGATGACTTCGAACTACCAGGAGCAAGCCGCGAGCTTTTTATGAAATCTCGAGTGTTTATTTCGCCGCCTGGGGATCTATCTGTATTCCGCATGAAACTGTGAGTCTTACTTTTAGTCTTGTTGACAAACCTCCCGAAGGGGAAAACATTGTTTTGAGTACTGTTCATCTCAGGTAACGATAACTAGATTCGAAATTGTCAGAAACAAGTTTCTACATCTTCAAGTCTTCAACGGATTTGGCTTCCATGTGCTTGAGTTAACGGAATTTTCTGGCAACAAGAGATTGAACAAGTTTCTGAGATTAGTTGAATAATTTGGGAAATTGTTTGAATTTAGATTGGGTTGTATACCAGTTCTGATATTGAAATAAAATTAATTCTTTATTTTCATTTTGATGTAAATCTTATTCGATCAAGAAAAAATGTATAATAAATTAATTTTAAAGTCAACTCAGACATATCCTAGCCTTTATTTAATTAGGTATACTTTATGAACTGTTTGCGGTGAAATATTTATGCCTCGTGGTTCAAAAAGTCTATAATATTCTGCAAGGTTTTATTCAATCATATCTATTGGAATTTTTCCGGGATGTAAATTTTGTTTCGCCATTTCAAAATAATCGTAATGTGATAGAATTTAACTACAGACTGCGTTCTTCTGAAACTATTTTAATCATTCGGAAATCTCTTCATTAGCTGTTAAGTTGTATGAACTTTTGTGCTCATTCAATGAGCACTTTGCTTCCTGAAAAAAATATTATTTGCTTCCTCATACAGGAAGCATTAATTAATTAATCAAGTGTATTAATATTAGGTCAGTTCATTCGTGACAATGCAAGAAATTTTTATTTTCCTTTCATCAGCTCTAAAATGTGATATTTTTAAATGTTACAGTTGAAAAATCAATTATTCAAAATTAAAAATAACCATAAATATTTAACTTTTCAGTAAAGTGTATTAATCTTGTAGGAAAACCAATTCTTCTTAAACCTTTACATTCCTTACAACTGTTACGTCTTAGGATCGCAACACGCCTCTTAATTTTAAAGATATGGAAAAGGAAAGGTGGTTCCTCCTCGTTTTTGGATAGGGAAAAAGGATTCTCTATTCAGGGATGAGGATAACCGCAAGATTTAAATACACACAGAATTTAATAATTAATTAATGTTTATTGAAAAATGTTCAAAATTGGCAGGCCCTTTAAAGAAAATCTCTCGATCTGCATCTGAAACAGAAAGAGAAACTAAGTTTCTCGCTCCTTCTTCAGAATAGGTCGTAGGGGTCAAGGAAAGAAATATGTAACTTGCTTACCCAAATTTGTCAAGGATTAGTGCTGTTAGACTCTGGGGTCCGTATCTTTGATGGTGAATTCTGGGTCCGTGTTGTTGAAATTGGACTCCAGGGGTTGGTCTCAGTATGGGTCTCTTGGATTTATAGACCAATGAACTTGTCGATGACACTTGTGTTTTCAAAATGGATACTTTTCCGCACAGAGTTTACTACTTGAAGATGGGTTTAGACTACGACGTAACTCGATGATTCCTCCAGGCAGACTGACTTTTCTAGCCCAAACCCTTCGTTTTTATAGGACTTTTTCCAATTAATCATCCAATTCAAAGATGGCCGCTAAGCATTGTAGGGAACACGTGCAGGTTCTTAGAATGAATTTCGATGATGTATATTGACATTAGTGTCGCAGGTTCCCCTAAATGGATTTTAGTTTTAGAGTCGTTAATTAGATTAATGTTTCCTGTCTTAATTAAGGAGGGTCGAAGATCACCCTCGATTGGGATTTAGAACGTTGACATTTATAAGTTTTATGGTGGACATTGACAGGTCCGGATACATAAATTAGTAAAAACTTAATTTATAGGTTTTAACCGTTTCCCTAAACGACAATATTATGGTCCATTTGTTTAGATTTACGAGTTTACATGTGTTCTCCATCACTAATTGGGTTTTTAATATTTATAGTTATTGAGATTTATAAATGTGGTTTCTTTGGAAATTCGTAGAATATAATCATAAATTATGTTGTAAGTCGAAGGGGGAGTTCTTTAAAGGGGGTCGCCTTTGGTTTGTCCTTGTTTGGTTTTGAACATTTACATTTGCAAAAATATAATATTGTTTGCTAATATTTAATGAAGATACAATATTGGTTGATATTGAACAGTTAATTGTCTAAATGCTAATTGCCAGCTGAAATATATGGATTACAATTGCTGGTCTTTTTAAAGAATATAAATAGAAAAGAAAATTAATTAATATTAAGTCGCGGCACGTGACACAACGGTTTTAAATTATTATAATTTTTAAAAATCAATTTTTCAAAGTTTACATAAGCTTTAAATTTTTATTATGTGAGAATTTATGGGCGAAAAATCAATTTAACAAAAATTATGAAAGTATATAAAATTTGCAAAACTAAATATTTTGTTATATCTTTGAAAAAATTTCAACTTTGTATATAGTGGAATAAGTACGGAAAATTTCATCAATTTATCCGTAGGCATTCTGCTGATATTTCAGAATCGTTAAAAAATATGACATACAACACACACACACACAATCGACCACTTTTAATCCGCTCTATAGGCATGAAACGGCTAACTTTCAGAGGGGATGGCACAAAAAATTATTCTGTTATCCAAACGAAACTTTGTTCGCACTGGTATTTCCTTGCTTTCCTCATATTGGAGAAAGTACAGTCGAATCCCGCTAATAGTACTCCTCCCTCTACGGGTCTATTTCTGCCCTGCTGGAAGCAAAGAAATAGAAAGAGATAGAAATTTGCCGATAGAAAGAAATAGAATTTTTCTATCTCTTTCAAGTAGCCGATTTGCATCCTCAAAACGCTATCTTTTTCTATCCATTACTGTATCTCCGTGTCCGGTGATATCTATCTCTTTCTACCCCTCAGTCTATCCCTGTGTAGTATCTATCTCTTTCTATCTCTCTCAGTCTATCTCTACGCAAAAAAAATTTTACTTTCTTTCTATCCCTAAATCTATCTCCTTGTTAATTTTGAAAACAATCTAACAACTATTATTTTTTATAAGTCAAAATACATGTAGTAATTATTTTATTTATAAAATATAAGGAAGTTAGTTAGTTAATTAGTCCAATAAAACTTAGTTTTTTATTTGGAAAGAAGAAATGAAATATTATAAATTAGAACATTTAAAAAGAAAGTAAATTCGCGCGCGAAGCGTGCGTTCGTTCTCGTGTAATTAAATTTAAGAGAATTTAAACGATAATTGAAAATAGACGATTTCATATTTTTGACGGGCAATGTACATGGCTTCAGCCTAAACCAGGGTCAGGTTTTAGAGATAATTAAAACAGATCTATAATTTTTACTGACAAGAATATATGAAACGTTTATTTACCTATAAGTTACAAATCTAAGTTATTTTAGTGTAAATATATAACGGTGAAATTATAGTGGTTCTTGATATTAATTATATGGAATTTACGGTTTACGGAAATGTTTGACGGTACGGAAGTCGGAGACGGTTAGTAGTTTAACGTTTATCGGAAACGGTTAACGGTAAAATAATATGTCAACTACTTATCATAAAAATAATAGAATTCGGTGAAACAAACTAGACACACAGACGATTTGGCGGAATACTATTATCGACGTTACCCGTCTTCCCCTCAACGGTAGTTACGGTAAGCGGAGAAAGAGGTTGACAGTTAGGAGGATACAGTAAGTTTCAGTTGTGTACATCTCTAGTTTATTAATAATAGATAATATTCATAGAAACATCTAATGAATATAAGCTATGTCGGTTTAATTTGTCTCCCTCAGTAGCGCCTGATGAGAGTAAATTATTTCCCCTATTTTATAATTTGACTTGACGCAAAGTGAAGCTGAGAAATATTATTCTTGGGTCTCAAATATTAATAATAAATGCTACTATTTATTAATATTTGAATCTAGATTTCTACAATCATAAATGCTCCTATGGATTGCAGATATCATACACCTTTGAATAATTGAAAAGAGATTTTTAGAATAGAAATTTGATGCGCGAAATTACAATTACAGATGCGCCTGTGCATTGCAATTTCTTCGACTTTGAATTGGCAGCGTCAGGTGCGCCTGATCGTTGACAATTTTCTTTTGAGCGAGTGAGAAAGAGAGATAGAAAGAGAGAGAGAGAGAGAGGGGGGGGGCATGAGAGAGAACATTTCGCAAATGACAAGGATAGGTGCTCTTATGCCTTGCGATTTGCCGGTGCTTTGCCTACCACAGATGCGCCTGTCGATAGGAAAAGAAGCATGAGTTTTCACCAGGCGAGAGCTCAACGATCTGCTCGGTGGGTCTCGCCCAGTTAAACTGAAGAATATTCGTTGTGCGGATGATTTTATTGAAATTTGCCTGCAATGGCTGACAGACAGACGGATGGCTTGGAGTGGGGACGGGCGCTAGGAAGACTTGGTAGCGAGAGTCCGGAGTAAGAGTGCAAGAGTGGGGATGATGGTTATGTAATATTCGGTAACGAGTGTCTAATGAAAAAGTGTGCATGCGGTACGCACACGTATGTAACCTCTCATTACAATGAAATATAGACAAGGATGTATTTGAATAGAAAAGAGTTAAGCTGAGACTGAGAACAAATTGAAAGAGATAGGTTTAGAATTAAGTTGGGATAGAAATTAAGTGATTGAAACACATGGGAGTGAATTTACATTTACAAGCAGGTAGAAAGAGATCGAAGGGATCGGTGAGAGTTTGAAAGGGATAGAAAAGTGGGAATTAAAAGAGATAGGAGCGAATTTGGATTGACAAGATGATAGAAAGGTATAGACGAGAATAGGCATAAGAGAGAAAGGAATAGAGAAGTGGGAATTGAAAGAGATAGAAACGAATTGAGTTTGATAGAGAACTGGAGATTAAAAGAGACTGAAGCGAGTTGAGATTGACAAGGATAGACAATATATTGAAAGAGGTAGAGAAGTGGGGATTTAAAGAGATAGACATGGATGTAGATAAGCAAGAAATAAAAAGAAATGAAAAAAAGGAGATTCAAAAAGATGTGGATTATTATGGCTAAAGGTAGAAGTGGATGAACAATCTTTATCCCTTTGTATCATAGGGATAGAAAGATATAGAAAGGGATAGGATTTCTATCTCTTTGCTTCCAGCAGGGATAGTAGCCATACACTTGAAGAGACCGGAAGAGGTTCAGGAGGTCAGAAGACAACCGATAATATTTCTGTTTCACTCAATCGTGCTCATTCGTGCAGAATGCGATTAGCTAATTGAGTGAATTAAGCTAAAGTACGATTAGTGGAAGTCGACTGTACTTAATTGATCATAACGATCGTCTCCAATAATGCCATTGAAATCAGAATCGATCGTAAAAAGCCATATCAATCGCCAATGGAATGGTATAGGCAAGACTATTGCCGATCACTGGTGGCGTATTGCCATTATATCTGAGCGTCATCTGCACTGTGTTTTCAGTCAATAGAATCCTCTTTTGATGCTCGATCAAGCTGGTTTACAGGAACGCAAAGCTATTATAGCGTGGCCGAGTAATCGATCGTAGGTAGTCCACGGGAACGACGTCCCAACTGCCAGATGCACTCCAAACACAAACGTCGTCCTTGGTCGTCGTTGGTCTTCATTGTTGCCAACCCTAGCTGAACATAGAATGTAGCTAAAGTGGATTACATATTGCTGTCCTGGCTTCCAACAGCCACACTTACCCTGTCCACTGGCCTTTGCCTAAATCGAATCATTGCTAACACAAGCAAAGTTACCACCTTCCTCCTACCCAATTTATCTCTGCATCATCAGTTCAAATTATGATGGCATAAACCGTGCGATTATTATTATTATTATTATTCAGGGACGCGTAATCCTTGTCTTCACAGTAAAAACTTGGTTTTCTTTCATGTTCTAGGATCGTTTCTCCTGACGAAAGTATCGGATAGAAATCTTATCCAAATGAATCTGAGCCATTTCTAGTCATTACGGAGTCTTTATTTCAGCGAATCCGAATGAGTCTGAATTAATCCGAACAAAATTTTTGATCCGAATCAATCCAATCTTAGAATCCGAATAAATCCGAAAAATTTATTTAATCCATATTAATCTCAGCGAATCGGAGGCTAATCCGTACAAAATTTTCCATTCGAATGAATACGAAGCTGATCTACAATTTTTTTAAAATCCGAATCAATCCGAATTCTCAGTCCGTATGAATCCGAGACTAATTCGAACCAATGATTTTTAGAAAATCTAATTTTTAAACTATTTTTATGTTGTAAAGTACCATTCTGTAAAATTGGGCCTCCAAAAATAAATTTACACATATTTTTTCTTTCTTTCATAAAAAGTATTTTTGAAGCCAGGCATATGTACTCTAAAATGAGAACAAAAGCCTTAAGCTTATAGCTTTTCCGCTGAATTTTTGCATATTCTGAAAAAAAATCATGATAGTTTTGGTTAGGATAGGAGAGGGTCTTTAATCAATGTTTTGTTTAGGGTAATGCATTTACATTTTATTGAACTTTTTTATACATATATTTAACTTTCGTAACATATAATTATAACTTTACTTGCGTTCTATTTGTGAAGTTGATTAAGGGTGTTGGAACCCTCTCAAAATTTGATTTTATAAGTTTACTTCGAAAAAATGAATCAATGTTTTTGATTAGAGTAATAAATTTAATACATTATTATATTATCTTTTTCAAAAACATAACTGGTCTTGCAGAACATGGTATTAATTATCCAAAAATAGTAAAATTTTTT
>CAJFCP010000386.1:0-17756 GCA_904066005.1 Synergus itoensis
ATTCAAAGAATTTTAAGGAATTTTAAAGTTTCTTGAGGAATTTTAAAAGACTTGACGAGATTTTTATGATTTTTTAAAGATTAGGTGGAATTTAGAAAATTTTTCCAAAATTTTAAAAGATTGTTACGTATTGTAAGTAATTTAAAAGTTTTTCTTGGAATTATAAAGGATTTTAAGAAACTTATAAGATTTTAAAGAGATTTTAAGGGATTATAAATATTCCCGTGGAATTTAAAAAGATTTAAAAAGGTTTGTAAGAATTTTAAGAAATTTCGATTATTTTAAAGTTTTTTTTTAAGGAATTTAAATTTTCTTCATGGAATTTTAAAGAATTTCACCAAATTTTTATGATTTATAGAAGATTTTGTAGAAGTTTACGGAATTTCAAGAGGTTTTCAAGAATTTTAAGAGATTTTTACGTATTTTAAGGGATTTTAAAGTTTTTCGTGGAATTCTAAAGGATTTTAAGAAGCTTGTAAAAACTTTAAGTAATTTTTAAATTTTCAAAATGATTGTAAGGAATTTTAATAGTCCTCGTATAATTTAAAAAAATTTAAAGTCATTTTTGATTCTTAAAAGATTTTATAAGATTTTTTATTTCAAGAGTTTTTTTTTTAGAGGCAGTGGAATTTTAAGAAATTTAAAGATGTTTCTAGGATTTTTAAAATATTTCAACAAATTTTAAAGAATTTTAATAGGTAAGGAATTTCAATAGATTTCCAATAATTTTAAGAAATTTTAATGCATTTTAAGGGGTTTTAAAGTTCCTCGTGGAATTAAAAAATTTTTCAAGAAATTCTGATAGTATTTTATGCAATTTTAAAGGATTACAAGAAATTTTAAGATTTAAGAGATTTTCAGGAATTTGAAAAGATTTTAAAGTTTTTGGTGGAATTTAAAGTATTTCAAATGATTTTGATGAATTTTAAAAAGAGTAGTGAAAATTGAAGGCATTTCATGAAATATTAATAAATTTGACGGGAATTCGTGGAATTCTAAGACATTTCTATGAATGTACGAATTTGAAGTGATTTTAAGTGATTTTACATTTCAAAAGATTTCAAGTGATATTATACGAAATTTTTGAAAAATTTTAATATTATTATTATTGAAAATTCGTACGCATTTTTAATATACTTTTGTCAGGAAAATTTGTCTGAAAGTCAGGGAAAAGTCAGGGAAATGTCAGGGAAATTGAAAAATTGAATCTTGTGGCCACCCTGGACTGACTGCATTGGTTGGTTGGAGCGCAATAGTATACCGCTTTGCCCCACCCGCTTTGCGCCCAGGTCCCGCGTGAACATTAAAACGCGTAAAAAAAAAGATAACCAACAAAACCACTTAATTGGATATGCAAATAAAAGGTAATGGTGCAAGCTACAACGTGATAATACAGCGATTTGATTAATAATTATTTAAACCATAACTTACTTGCATTGGAAAATCAAGAAATTAGTAAGGACGCTCTCCTGCGACGTGGACCTCACATTATTCGAGAACAAACAATGGAAATCAGACTATAGTCCGGAAATAACATAAGCACTACTAAAGAACATATTTCTGAAAATACCGTTTAATTGAGGTCAAATGCCGCTTTAAAAATCTTCTATACCGCTTTGCCCCGTATACCGCTTTGCCCCGTATACCGCTTTGCCCCGGCTTCCCCTAAATGAAAAAGATTCTGTTATCTCTGAAGAATTCAAAGAATTCAAAAGATTGAAAAGTTTTAATAGAATCAAAAAACATTTTTTATGTTGATGAATTACTTGAAAATGTTAAAACTCTTTTAAATTTTTTGAAATTCCTTTAAATTCTCTAAAATTACGTAAAATCTCTTGAAATCTCTTTAAATTCTTTGAAATATATTTAAATTCTTTTTTGAAGTCTTGATGTCTTTAGACATCTTGTGAAATCTCATGAGAATCCTTAAATTCTTTGTAGTCCTTTTAAAACTGTTTAAACATTCCTTAAAATCTCTTGAAATCTTTTGAAAATCGTTTAAAATCCTTTTAAATACTTAAGAGTATTTTAAAATTATTAGAAGATTTGAAAACTCTTCTGAATTGTTTAAAAATTCCTTTAAAATTCGTTGCAATCAGTTAGCAGCTCTTGGCTTCAGATTTCGATATTGCAAAAATCTATTTTTTTTTATTTTTCTAATCTATTTTTATCTGTTCTTTTAGTCAATCGAACTAAAAATCGATTGAACTAAAGATCCTTTTCGAAATAATCACATATTTTCTTTTATTTATTTGTGGTAGGATTTTCAACTTGATATGTCAATAAGCGTAGAAGTGGCATTGCATGGAAAAAAATGCTGGTAAGGTACATTGTACAATGTAAAACAAAGTACTCAATCAAATGTTTGATAATCGCTTTATTGAATGAATGTGTTTTAAAGTTATTTTCATAGCTTTTCGTACCTATAGATGTTTTTTTTTTTTTTCAAAAGATGTTTTTGAACACATTTAATTTTTTTTTTTCATAAGGGCAAGCGGTAATTACCATAAAAGCAAATTTAATTTGTTCACTCGCAATGATAAATGTTTTTTCCTAAAACTAAATGGCCTTGTTTTAGGAAAAAATATTTATTAATGCAAGCCTAAAGTTGAGGAAACTAAATTTCTCTTATGATAAAGTATCTCATGCCCTTAACGGTATTGGATTCAAGTTACAACTTCAAAACTTGATCTCTTCATTTCCATTTCAGAAATATTATAATTAAAATTTGTTTCCCTCTGCAATAGAACTCTTTTTTTTTTAATCACAGCGAGTCAAAAAATATCCACTTTTAGTATTTTTTGTACCTATAAGATGGAGAAATCGAGTTTGGAGCTTAAAACTTGGACCCAAAATTTCAAAACGTTAAAGTGATTTCACAAGAATTCAAAAGATATCAAGTTTACATAAGTTACATATCATTACTTTCAAGGAATTGGTGCAGTGGGAACAATGGGAAGAAAATCCAGTGGTCGTGGTACCAGATAAGCCAATTAATCCAATTCAAGAAAAAATTGAGCAATATAGACTGCAAGCCTGTAAACCTGTAGATCTTTCCGAAGGAGAACAACAACTCAACTTTTTTGAAGTAAAAAAAAAAATTTTTACGCTTATATAAAATTAACTTTTAAGAAACTGATATAATTTTCTATTTAAAAATAAACGGATGTTGAAACCAACTTCTAACTTTATATTTGTTTTCCTCATTTTACTCACCAAATATTATAATTAGATATTTTCTCGCTCTATAGCGAAACTTCTATTTACAAAAAAAAAAACGAAAAAATATTTAATTGTAATATTTATTACGTAAAATGAAGAGATCGAATTTTGATGTTAGAGTTTGGAAGGCTTTTAAACATAAATTTTTTCAAAAAAATATTTGCAGTTAAATCATTTCTCAATTTCAAACTACTTATATTAATAAGCAAGCTTTTAGCTTATTAATTGCAAAATTGAAAAATAGAAAGAGAAATTTTGAACCGATTATTAAAAAAGTGACTTTTTAATACATTCTTAATACTTAATTGCAGGATATGACACCAAAAATCACTCCACAAACTAAAATTTTAATTAGGGATAAGAAGAGTGAGAGTGCCAACCAAAATTCCACAAAGTTTGCTATTATATCGGATCCAATACCAACGGTATGTATATTTCATTTGTTAGTAATTTTATTCAGTAATAGGTATTTCAGAGAAATATTATCGTTTCTTTCTAATTTTGTTTGTTAAGTATCATTTAATGTTAAGTATCATTTTGACTCAAGTTTTAATCTCAAAATATAATTTTCAGGGTGGACACAAGATTCAATTTTTCAATTTCACTGACATTTCCCTGACTTTAAGACAAATTTCCTTGACAGGAAAGTATTAAAAATATGAATAAATTTTCAATAATAATTGCTATTGAAATTTTTCAAAAATGTAGCATAAGATAACTTTAAATGTTTTGAAACTCAATGAAATCTTTTTAAATTCCCTAAAATTCTACGGAATCTTTTAAAAATATATAAAATCTCTTAAAATCCTTTTAGTAAAATTCCACGACAAACTTAAAAATCCTATCAAATCACTTCAAATCACTTAAAATCCGTTAAAATCTCTGAAATTCCCGATAACCTTTCAAATCTCTTAAAATTCCTTGAAATTTCTTGAAATTGCTAGAAACGTCTTTAAATTCGTTAAAATTACACTGCAATGTTTAAAATCCTATAAAATCTCATAAATTCCATGAGGAATATTTAAATTCCTTAAAATCATTTTAAAAATGTCAAAATTTCCTAAAATTCTTACAAGCTTCTTAAAATCCTTTACAATTCCACGAAAAACTTTAAAATTCCTTAAAATACGTAAAAATCTCTTTAAAATTTTAAAAACCTTTGAAATTCCTTAAAAATTCCATGAAAAACATTGTAATCTTTTAAAATCACTTAAAAAAAAAATTAAATTTTCTTAAAATTTTTAAAAGCTATTTAAAATTATTTAAAATTCCACAAGGAACTTTAAAATACCTTAAAATTCTTTGAATTCTCTAAACACTTAAAAATCTCTTAAAATTTCATGAAATTCTTTTAAATTCCACGAAATCTTTCAAATATCGGTAAAATCTCTTGTAATTCCTTTAAATTCCTAGAAATATTTTAAAATCTCTTAAAATTATTGTAAATCTGTTGAAAGTATTAGAAACCCAGAGAATGTCAAGGAATGTCTGAAAATTCTTTATAATCCTTCAAAATCCTAGAAAATCTTTTAAAAATCTATTGAAACATTTTTACATTCCTTAAAATTACACTGCAATATTTAAAATCCCATAAAATCTTATAAACTCCATGAAATCTTTTAAAATTCTATGAAATCCTTTAAAATTTCACAAAATCTTTAAAAATCAAAAATAACTTTTGAAATTTTTTAAAAATCCTTGAGAAGTATATAAAATCCTTAAAATCATTTTGAAAACGTCAAAATTTCTTAAAATTCTTACAAGCTTCTTAAAATTCTTTACAATTCCTCGAAAAATTTTGAAATCCCTTAAAATACGTAAAAATCTCTTCAAATTTTTGAAAAACTCTTGAAATTCCTTAAAAACTCCATGAAAAACATTGTAATCTTTTAAAATCACTTAAAAAAAAAAATTAAATTGTCTTAAAATTTTTAAAAACTGTTTAAAATCATTAGAAATCCAGATAATGTCAAAGAATGCCTGGAAATTGTCTATAATCCTTGAAAATCCTTGGAAAGCTTCTAAAATCTGTTGAATAAACTATAAAAGCTATATATGTAATACGAAAAAAGTAACATTAGTTAGCATAAATGTCAATTTCTATTTTTCCTGACAACTACTCGCATTTCCCTGACATTTCCCTGACTTCCCTGACATTCTTTTTTTCCCCTGACATTTCCCTGACTTCCCTGACTTCCCTGACATGTGGCCACCCTGAGTTTAATATTTGTTAAATAAAATTAAGAAATTAAATTTTCAGGCAGGTTCTTGTACCCAAAACCCTTAAGGGTTTTGGATCTAAGTTTTAACTTGCAAATACAAATCCCATAGTTTACTCAACAGATATCAGAAATATTTTTAACTTATTTATATTCGCAGAATGAACTGAAAGAATGGGAAGACAACGCAGCAGGTTGGGAAGAAGAAACAGTAGAAGAATTCGGAGATCCGACGGAAGTACTAAGAGAACAGAAAAGAAGAGAACGAGAAAGACGATTATTCGAGCAACAACAGAAAAGAATGGAGCGAAATATAAGGCCCCAACCTCTTGGGGCTAAAATTTCTTCTTGATCAACCTTTCGTCAAGATTTTTACAGTATCTGCAACAACTTACCGAACTTCGAATGTATAAAACTTTTTTTATTATATCCCTTCTAGATTTTTTATCTATACTTCATTTATAAGGGTGAGATCTAAATTCCTAACTTAAAATTCGATTTCCTCATTTTACTTGACAAATATTATGACTAAATCTTTCTTCGTTCTATAGTGCTATTCCTTTTATGAATATAAATCTGGCTATAGAGCAAAAAAAATTATTTCTTTTAAAGCTTTCTGCGTAAAATGAAAAATTCGAAATTTAAATTTAAAATTTAAATTTCATTTTGCACAAAAAGTATTAAAACTAGAAATGTTTTAATAGTATATTTAAAATGCAAGTGTTGCTGCAGAGCGGAAAAATACCAAAGTAATAATATAATATTTTTTAAGTAAAATTAAGAAATCGTACTTTGGGATTAGAACTTGGATCCAACAATCATAAAGAATAGATATTGAGAATTTGTAAACAAGGGTAGACCAAACTGTCTTCTGACATTTAATATTATTCGAAAAGCGCCTATGGATCAGGAGGCAAAAGGTGTTTGTATAAAATGAAGGGCATGTAATAGTTAATCACATTTTCTACAAGATGAAAACCGATTTGATTCATCTTTTTAGTGAGAATAGTTTCACTAACTTTTAGTCAATTTCTTTAAGGACATGTAAGAGCAAATTAGTTAAACCAATTATACGTTCATAATAATAAATATTTTTAGCTAATAAGAGTCAATAAACCTTTGTCTCATGTAGACGAAGGTTTATTGACTCTTATTAGTTAAAAATATTTATTATTATGAACGTATAATTGGTTTAAGTAATTTGCTCTTATGGTAAAGTATTACATGCCCTTAAGAAGATTAGAGTTCATGTAGAATAAATTGTTTTGAAAATGATATGTTTCCAAGCCAAAAATAGAAAAGATTAGAAAAGATACGTTGTATATTGATATCTTTACTTTAAGAGCATGTGATAATTTACCATAAGAGCAATTTAGTTTCCGTAACTTTATGTTTGCAATAATAAATATTTTTCACTAAAACTAGGCCATTTACCTCCGTCTGTATTAAACTGAGGTAAATGGCCTAATTTTAGTAAAAAATATTTATTATTACGAACGTAAAGTTGCGGAAACTAAATTTCTCTTATGCGGTAAAGTATCACATGCCCTTAATTAGATTCAAGATTCTAAACACATATTTTAAAAATTGTTTTGGTTTTATTTGCATTCCTCTAAAACATAAGCTTATTGTAAACAATATACAAATTTAAACTTTATTCTAGTCTTTCCATTTTTTTAAATTTGTTAATTGTATCAATGTTGTGAATAACAAATGTGAATTTCACTTTACTTACAATTAGTATTATCTGCACATCTCTTAATTTGATTCCTTTTTAACCCACTGTTTTCAATTTATAAATATTTTTACAATTTGTACTTTGGGATAAAATGATTACTTTGAAATACTGTATTTTATACGTAGTTACAAATGTAAATAATTAAAAAATTAAATTACTACTAACTATTATTAATTATTATTGACTATTACATTTGTCATGTTTCATTGCGAAAAGTAGATGCTACAGGAAGGTGTTCTTTCAATATAATGTGGTATTTAATAAAGTCATTAAAAACTTTTTAAAATTTTATGAAAATCCGGAAACTTTCGAATTCTTTAAAAATCCCTTGAAATTTCTGTAAATGACTTAAAATCTCTTCAAATCCTTTAAAATTTCTTCAAAATACATATCTTGAAGTGCTTGAAATCTTGTTAACCACAAAAGAAATCTTCAAAAATTGTTTGAAATTCTGCGATTTTATCATGATATTTAATTAGTTTGAATTCTTTTTAATTCACATTGACTTCTTCTGAAATCTCCAAAAATTTTGTTAAATTTCTCTTCAATTCTCTTTAACATCACTCTCATTTTTTGATGTTAAGGAAAATTTTAAACTTCAATTTGAATTCCTAATTTAAATCGGTTAAATATTATTAACTTGGATTGGAGGTCAATTTTTTTTTCCTTCGAGCCAAATTTTTTCATATTTCCGTTATATTGATTTAAGTTTGTTTCCATTTTTTGTAACCTATTTTTATTTTAAAAAAATTCACCTATTCACCTCTTTAAGGGCATGTGATAATTTACCCTAACAGCAATTTAGTTTCCGTAACTTTATGTTCGCAATAATAAATAATTTTCACTAAAACTAGGCCATTTACCTCCGTCTGTATTAAACTG
Organism: Synergus itoensis; assembly: GCA_904066005.1. Classification (NCBI taxonomy): domain Eukaryota; kingdom Metazoa; phylum Arthropoda; class Insecta; order Hymenoptera; family Cynipidae; genus Synergus; species Synergus itoensis. The sequence goes on from CAJFCP010000386.1 coordinate 8,062, forward strand.
AGGTAAATGGCCTAGTTTTAGTAAAAAATATTTATTATTACGAACGTAATGTTGCGGAAACTAAATTGCTCTTATGCGGTAAAGTATAGGTACTTTGATGACAGAAAGTATGTGATTAGGAATTTCTATTTTATTGTTAAATTAAAAAAAACGACGTTTGATTCCTTTTATAATCGAAATCTGAATTTTTAAATATTTTCAAAGTTAATAAAATGTTAAAAACATCGAAATTTGAGGTTTTTTGGCAATATCTTTTCATAAAGATAAAAATGAGTAACATGAAAAAATTGAGTTTTGAAGTTAGGGCCATTATCCAACACCCTTGATCAGTATTTGACAAGTACCTGAACATATTTTGTATGTATTTAAATAATAATCTTAAATTACATATGGGTAGAAATAAGAAGATACTTATTTTATGATGTAACAATCTTTATTGAAGTTAAAGACTGAATGAAAAAAAAAATGTTAATGATAAAATAAAACGCAGAAACTCAGGGTGCACAGTATCAACTGAACAACGAAGCTTAATTTTACAAATGGCGAACATGCAGTACTTATACTTAAAGTGACAATACTTAATCACAATTAAAGAGATTAAAGATCAATTTCAATTTCAATTACTTTATGATACCTTTATAATTTAATGTAACAAGGACATAAGTGTGAAACTTCTAAAGTTCCTCAGACTCCTTTTATGACGCTACTGACTTATTGTGACCAAAATAATTATTAAAACGCCCTTTGAAACAGCCTTTGGCTCGAAACGTCGAGCATTCTGCTGTTTGCTGAATGATATCAGCGTTGAGACATTGAGATTCCAGCTCTCAATATTTACTGATCCTTGGATTGCATGAACTTGATCAGATCAATAACACGGCTGGAGTAGCCGAATTCGTTGTCGTACCATGAGATAAGCTTGACGAATGTATCGCTCAAAGGAATTCCGGCCTTGGCGTCGAAGATGCTGGAGCGGGTGTCACCAACAAAGTCGGAAGAGACAACTTCATCTTCGGTATATCCCAAAATTCCATAGAGGGGACCACCTTCTGCGGCAGCTTCCTTTACCTTGGCCTTGATCTGATCGTAAGTCGCAGGTTTTCCTAGACGAACAGTCAAGTCAACGACTGAAACGTTGGCGACTGGAACGCGGAAAGCCATTCCGGTTAATTTTCCATTCAAGGATGGAATAACTTTTCCAACAGCCTTAGCTGCTCCAGTGGCAGCTGGGATGATGTTTTGAGCGGCACCACGTCCGTCTCGCCACAACTGGAATAATAATAGGTAACATTTCCATTAGAGAAGAGTTGTAAAAATAATGTTTTTTTTTTATATGCTACTACAACCGTAAAATTTTTCATAGAGTGCAAAAATGCCTACTTTGAATACTTTTTGTGTAAAAAGGAAAGATAAAATTTTGAGGGTAGATTTCGAATTCTTTGTTTGAACAATTTGAATATTTTTTGCAAAAAAAACAAGGAATTCAAAATCTGATCTCAAAATTCCATCTTTTCAGTATACCAAAAAATATTTTAAAATAATAAATTTTTTCACTCTGTATGCATATTTCTATTTGAAAATCGATACACGGGGAAAAATATCTAATTATCATATTTAGCGAGTAGAATGAGAAAATTGCATTTTGAGATTAAACTTTAAACCAAACGCCCTGGAAGTTGTTGGATTCCAGTTATAATCTTAAAATTCAATTTCTTCATTTTACTTAACAAAAATTATAATTAAATATTTTTGCTCTGCACTGGTAATGCCTCTTAAATTAGAATTATGCCTATAGAGCAAAAAAAAATGTTGATTTAAAAGACTTCTTGCTCAAAATGAAGAATTCGAAGTCTAACATTAAAATTCAATCATCTCAGCTTAAAAAAAAAAGTATTAAAATTTCATTTTTCCGCTGTATATTCATATTTCTTTTTCAAAAGTTAGTACCACTACAGAGCGGAAAAAAAAATAGTTTTAATATTTGGTAAGAAAAATGAAGAAATCTAATTTTGAGGTAGGAACTCGGAAATATAATTTCACGAGGAGTTGACAACTCGTGAAAACAGGTGTACACTTGCACTGAAATCTTCTGAATTCTCCTGAATATCTTAAATCTCCTGAAATATCTGAAGTAATTTGAAGTCACGTGAATTCACTTGAATTTTCTTGAAATCTCCTGAAGTTAAATCTTCTGAAGTCATTTGAATTCACCGTAAGTCATATGAATTCATTTGAATGTTCTTGAAATATCATGAAGTTAGTGAAATGTCCTGAAGTCATTTGAATTCATATTAAGTAACATGAAATCACATGAATTCGCTTGAAGTTACGTGAATTTATTTGAATTTTCTTGAAATCTCCTGAAATCAATGAAATCTTTTAAATTCATATGAATTCATATGAAGTCACATGAAGTCACATGAATTTACTTGAAGTAACGTGAATTTATTTGAATTTTCTTGAAATCTCTTATATTTAGTGAAATCTTCTGAAGTCATTGAAATATCCTGAAATATCTTTAAGTCCGAAGTAGATGTACACCCGCTTGATCGAGTTGTCAACCCCACGCAATTTCTACATTTTACTCAACAGATATTAGAAATACTTTTTGCTCTGTAGTGCTATTCACTTTTAAGAGCAGATGGTAATTATCATAAGAACAAATGTAGCTTCCCCAACTTTACGCTCGCAATATATACTTTTTGCTAAAATTATGCCACGTACCTCCGTCTGTATGGAACTGAGGTAAATGACCTAGTTTTAGGAAAAAATATTTATTATTGCTAGTATAAAGTTGGGGTAACTAAATTGCTCTTATAGTTAAGTATTACATGCCCTTAAAATAAAAATTTGCATAAAAAGCGAAAAAAAAAATAATTTAAAGACTTTTTATATAAAATAAAGAATTTGAAATAAAATCTTAAAATGGCATCTTCTTATTTTACAAAAAAAAAAAAAGTATTAAAATTATACATTTTTTGCTCTGTATACACGATTTAATCCTTAAGGGCATGTTCTCTACGTTCCAGTGTGCAAATTTTTTTCGGTGCTCACCATTGCGTTTGACCATGGTGAAAACCGAAAAAAAAATTTAAATCGGAGTGTAAAGCATGCCCTTAAGGATTGAATCGTGCTACAGAGCAAAAAAATCTCTAAAAATAATATTTGATAAGTAAAATGAAGAAATTGAATTTTGAGATTAGAAATTTGATCTACCTTTCCAGATGGCCCATCAACGGTCTTCTGAGTGGCAGTTGTAGCATGAACGGTAGTCATAAGACCCTCAACAATTTCGAAATTGTCGTGAATGACTTTGGCAAGAGGAGCCAAGCAATTGGTTGTGCATGAGGCGTTGGAAACAACTTTGGCAGCTGGGTCGTAAGCATCAAGATTGACACCTACAACGTACATGGGCGCGTCGGCAGATGGAGCAGAGATGATGACCTTCTTAGCACCACCTTCCAAATGAGCCTAGATTGAAAGAAAAACATTAAATAAATTAAAGGAGTCTAAATCCAGCATTGAAAAAGCTGTCCTTCAAATACTTACGGAAGCCTTGTCGATGGTAGTAAACACACCGGTGGATTCTACCACATATTCGGCACCAGCTTTGGCCCAGGGAATAGCCTTAGGGTCGCGTTCGCTATAGACAACAATTTTGTTGCCGTTTACCACCAAGCAACCATCTGCTGCCTTGACTTCTCCCTTGAATTTTCCGTGAGTGGAGTCATACTTGAACATGTAGACCATGTAGTCAAGTCCGATGAAAGGGTCGTTGACAGCTACAACCTGTAAATTAGAATGGATAAGTACGTGATTTGTAGATTAGATTTAAGAATGCTGGGTCCAGTTCTAATCTTACAATTCGAATTCTTCATTTTACCTCAAGAATATTATAAATACAGTAGCGCTCAAAAGTATTTTGTAGACACGTAATTAATTTATTTTTTTAGAAATTAAGTACAAAATAGAAAAATATATACAAGTGAAGAAAAGTAACATATGATATCATGAAAATTAAAGTATTTATTACTTACAAGGCATATTTTATAGTCTTACAAAAATTATATACTCGATAATACTATTTTCACAAGGCTCCAACATTAAATAATCTACAAAATACTTTTGAGCGCTACTGTAGATATTTTTTCGCTCTATAGCGCTACTCTTTTTTGAAATAAAAGTTGATCTATAGAGTGTAAAAATACTTAATTTTAATACTTTTTGCACAAAACGAAGAATTTGAAATATGATCTCATAATTAAATCTTTTCATTTTACAAAAAAAAAAAAAAATATTATAAATGTCGAAACTTCAATAAATAAATAGAATATTCAATTCGATAATACATACCGTTGCTCCTCGTTCAAGGGAAGCCCTCAAAACCAAACGGCCAATACGGCCAAATCCGTTGATTCCGATTTTACTCATGTTGCTTCTTCTGTAAAAAAAAAAAAGAAAATAGACTTATAGAATGTTTAACGCTCGGAAATAAAGAATTTAAAGACTTCTAAAATAAAGATTCAGCGAGGAAATCTTTATCATTCGAGTAATTAATAATGAGTTACATTGGGGGCATGACGTGATAGTTTAAAGCATTAAATGTTCAGTAGAAGTTTCGTAAATATTATTGCAAGTGTTACATTTCGAAATTGTTGTTATTAGATAAGAAATTAAGTTCTTTTTTTAATGTCCACTACAACTATAAATTTATCAAGAATGTTGCCAATTTCATTGCTGGCAACGTGTCCAATGACCCCAAAGTAGATCTTAAGTTATATGATGAGTGAACGACTTTTGTACCCAAATAGAAAAAGTGTACCAAGATCTGAATGGGATGTATACTGTACACTGAAAGAAATTTTGTACAGCAGCGACACTTATAGGTACGTCTGATGCGCAAAACTGTAGTGCTGCAGTGCGCCCTCTGTTTATTACGATTGTTCTCCCAGTTAGGGAACGCTGCTGTCCCTATTTGGTGTAACTGTTGTCTAGATTTTTGAAACAGCAACGGACCTCACGCGTGCCCAAATACTAGAGAGCAACGTTGTACTAAGTTTAAGAGACCAACGCGTTGCCAAAATTGGCGTCGCTGTCGCTTTCACACCTCGGTCGCGTTGCCGTACTACCATAAGTGTCGCTGCTGTACAAAATTTCTTTCCGTGTACGTATGTAATTTAAATTGAAGAATCTGGTTTATGTTATCATATAATCTAATTTGAAGTTAACTGATTTGCTAACTATTTGAAATTTTCTCTCAAGCGACTAAAAATTGAATTCCTATCACTTTGAATTTTTCTAAAAATTGGGGACGGCTTTTTGCTGAAAAACCAAAATTTCTAAAATAATAAAATACTGAAAAAAGAATTCCCAGAACATATATTCCCGAAATTTCAAATTTACGAATAAAAGTAATATTACCTAAAATGTTTATTAACGAAACTTACATATAGAAAATTACCAAAATTTCAATTTCCCGAAAATATAATATATGTACCTGAATTTTCAAATTCCAGAAAATAAAAAGAGTATTTTTTCTAAAATTTGGATTTCTGGGATATTTGAAATTTTGAGGAATTTAAGTTTTTGGGAATTTCAAATTTACGAATATTGTACTTTGGGGTCGTCCAAGTATTAGGTAACACTCTTTTTGACGACCCCCCCCCCCCGCCTAACCAGTAGCATCGTGTAATGTGTAATACGCTTCTGAACCCCCACCCCGTTATGTTATGTAACGTTGAGAAATCAAAAAATTTCGTTTTTGGGCATTATTTTTTCGATATTTTTTCACATTCAAGATTTTGATTTCTTGGTCACAAAAATAGGAGAAATTTAAAAATAAAAAAAAATAACGTTGAAAGCATGTTCTATCCTTAAAATCAGATTTCTTCATTTTACTTGAGGAGGTCCTCTAGTGTGAAGGCTGTTTTTTTAATGCTTTTTTTAATTTTGTTTTTCTAATAAACCATTGAAATAAAATAATTTATAATATGTACATCATTTTTATTCACATTTCAACAATCTTCGTTATTTTTTTTTGAGCCAATATATTATATATAAAAAGTGGTACAGCGTTTTTCTCGAAATACGATTTTTACAAACTGCTGTTATAAAATCTCAAAAACTAATTAACCGATTCTGTTCAAATTTATACAGTATCTTTAGTACATACATAGTTACCAGATGAACCAAAATAATTAAGATTGCTTCGTAATTTTTTTTTTTTAACAGCTAAATAGTCCCCAAAAAAAGTGCGAAAATTTGAACTTTTTTTTCTAAAGCGGAAAAAACATTATTATTTTTGGAATTTTGACTTGATTTTGGTTCCATGTAGAGTCTCAAGTCTTACAATTAAAATGATGTTTGATTTTTTGATTTCAGATAAGCAGAATGGCTGGAATCATGGCAGCAGTTGCAGCATCTTTTTTTTTATGGGGTCCTGTTGGGCGCTGTATCTCTTTTTGTATGGAATATATTGGCTCAAAAAAAAATCACAAAGATTGTTGAAATATGAATAAAAATGATGTACATATTATAAATTGTTTTATTTCAATAGTTTATTAGAAAAAAAAATGTAAAAAAGCCTTTAAAAAAAGGCCTATATAATTAGATATATTTTCGCTCTGTAGTAGTATTAATTTTTAAAATCTTTCATTTTTAATATTTTAATAAAGTAAATTTGAAAATAATGAATGGAAAAAGTACATTGAGAGAAAAATATGTTCAATTTTTTAAATTAAAATGTTGGTATCCCTGACTGTGAGAAATCAATACATAGTTTAAAATGCAGCTGCCGAGATATATCTGTAACTCTGCATACATAACTAATCTTCATATTATCTATATTTTCAAACAAACTCAGCTAACAAAAAATATTTAAACAATTTGCAAAAATTAATAATAAGAAAAAAAAAAACACTAAAACTTGTTCAATTGTATATTGGATGAGTCAAAAATACGAAAGTTTTTAAAATAAAAGTTTTTGGCTAATTAAAATTTTTTTTCTATTCATATGAAACGTATCGAAATTTTTCATATGTACAGTTTTTGTTAGGCTGATACCTACCGATTTTAATAAATATCTTATACTGAAAATTGATCTTATGTTCCTAATACTTATATTTATATTTTCAAAACTGTATGTCAAAAAAAATTACTAAAAAAATACTAAACTAAACCACCACGCCGTACAATCCTTTAGTTTTTGGTAATAAATACTAATAAAAAATAAAACTTTCAAAAATATTTTTTTTTACATAACTTTTTTTTTAAATTATCAAAAATCACATCTTTTAAGGCCATGTAAGACTTACCCGATCCCTACCTTACCGACATTTTTTTCTCTGCAACGCTACTCCTACATTTATTGAGATATCAAATTAAAAATTTCTAAAATTGAAGCTAAAGTATTAAGGTACGTTTATCTGGTCCTAAATATCGACATTTATAAAAAAATTTAAGACCAGATAAACATACCTTAGATTATTTTCTTTAATTTTAGAAATTTTCAATTTGATATTTCAACAAATGTACAAGTAAGTTTGCAGAGAATAAAATGTCGGTAAGGTAGGGATCGGGTAAGCCTTACATGGCCTTAAGACTCCTTCCATTTTTGGCCAAATTAAATTTTTTATAATTATTTATAACATGTCTTTCGTTTGCACTACAGAAAATAGCCACAATTTTTTTTTGACCCCCCTCCCAAAAAAAAGACACAAAATTCTACAATTTTGAACGCATTTAAATTAAAATCTAATAAGAAAAATTTTTTTAAGTCTGAAAAATGATGGCTTGTGTCTCTAGTGCAAGCCAAAAATATAAATAATCTAGAACTGTTCATATAAAAAAGAACTGATCATAATATTCGCACCAATAAACAAAACATTTGAATTTTACAAAATTAAAAAAAAATTAAACTTATTAGACTCTTTTATTTATAACAATATTTATCAACTTCACCGCACTACACGTTGTTAATTTTCAAAAATTCGTATCATCGGTCCACCCTATTGTGTATTTAAAGGTCAGTTAAGGTCAGAACCAACTCCCTACTGTGTCCTTGAAACTGATGCAACGTGTACGTGACCTTATACATTTCGCAGGGACTCGCATTCTCGGAAATGCCAATCGATACTTCCAATAAATGTAGAGCCAAATTTCATCATAATTCAGTGTAATTCTTATCTTTTTTTAAATGCATTCATCGATTTTCAAAGATATATGATGATCATTAAACTCTTAGGTATGCGTTGTAATTGAATAAAATCAAGTTACATCAGCTTTCATAGTTGATTTCTCGAAGACAAGGTCTCAATAAGTTACTAAAAATATTTTTTTTAATTTAATAGTAAAAGATTTTGAATAATTTGGATTTATTAGTAAAAAGGTGTTGAATCAGCGAAAATATTAGTAGCAATTAAAAACAACTGAGAAACTTTTTTGAAATTCTTGTAATAAAAAACTCATCACTTCAAACTCGTAAAAAATAGTTAGATATTAAAATTTTTCGTTAAATATAAAATGAAGTTCGTTTGGTATATAGACACGTGATCACAGTAGTACTAATCGATAGAAAAGATTGGCTCTTAAAAAAAAAAGAACAATCTCGGTCTTTTTTAACGAAAAAGAAAATATAACACGAAGATTACTACAGAGAAACAGTTGAGCGAAAATATTATGTAAGGGGATAAACTCAATAACAGCTATTGGCTATTATTGAAAATTGTATTGAAATATTTTCAAGTCACGAGAATCTGAGACAGAAATGGAAGATTCAGTTGACCACGTAACTGACATTTTGTCAGAGTTGGGAGGAATGAATGAACATTTTGATATTTTGTAAAGTATTGAGTCATCGGATGCAACTTATATGCGGAAATTATGACGATATGAAAAGCCGGTACATAGCAACATCTCGAATACGTAGCATAATTACGTGCACAGGAAAAGCACGACTGCGAAGACGAGATTTTCTGGTTGGATTGCGGTATCAAGTACACTGCTAGTAATGCCGGCGATGGAAATAACGACAATCAGATTTCGGGATAGAGGGAAAAACGAGGAGTTGAGGTGAATTGAGAATGGTGTATAAGGAGAATCTAGGAAGATAAGTTATTTCGAAAATTAAATACTTACAGAGAGATACAGATCCGTGCACTATGATAATCCCAGGAACAGTGTCATTTGAAGGGCAGAAAACAGTAATATAAACTGGCCTCGAACTTCTGCGATTGCGCGTGAGGAGCTAATCTTTATTGGCGGAGAGCAGAGCAGGGTTGTGGAGTGACGCGTCACTCGAGGTTTTTGACGTATTATACGTAAAAAATGTAATGTTCGTAAAAAACGTCATAAATGTAAAACAAGATGGCGGACATAAGAAAAAATGGAAAGAACCAGGGGTGGGACTCCGATGCATAAATTCGAAAGGATCTCTCTTTCTACCATGTGAGTTAGAGGACGAGGTGCGATCGATTCGAATCGACTGTTCTTTCGGCATCTTTTTCTATCTTATGAGGTAGACAGAGAGGGTTCGATTGTTTACAGACGACATTTCGAAATTGTCGTCTGCAAACAATCGAACCCTCTCTATCTATCTCATATGATAGAAAGAGATGCCGAAAGAACAGTCGATTCGAATCGATCGTACCTTCGTCCTTTAACTCACATGGTAGAAAGAGAGATCCGTTCGAATTTAT
>CAJFCP010000387.1:0-11269 GCA_904066005.1 Synergus itoensis
TCGTATATGATGTCGTATATGACATCGTATATGATGTCAAATACGATTTCGTTCACGATGTCGTTTTCGACGTAGTTTACGATATCGTATACGATGTCGTAATTTTCAAGTGGGTGGAAACATTTGTTTGAAATCCGTAACATCCACTAATCTTTTGAATGTATTTGCACAAGGTACTTGCATGAGGCAGAATCAGTATCTTACGCCTTCTTAAATGCTCGTAGGTTTTTTTGCTTTTTATTCGAAGTAGCAGGCATTCGTAGACCCATTGTGTTTCGTATCGCATTCCTCTTAAACTTTTAACTTTCGATGCGGAAAAACAAGACCGAACTGCAATTTTTTCTGAAAAGGACAATTTCTGAATTGCTTTTTCCACTGCATTTTCATCAGCTTCAGAACATTGTTTTTTCAAAGATCTGATTTTTTTTTTCAATTCCTGAATCTGTAAACAAAGAAAGTCATTTCAAAATTCGTTAAAAAATACATGGAATATGATTGAAAATATAATAAAAGTATAACACTATCAGCGTACCTTTTTTTGAAGTCTAATATTCTTTCGAATAAATTTGATACATCGGTTTACTAAAACTGTCTTTGCCATTGCATTTTTTCGCTCTTTATATTGTGAGCAAATCCTTCGTCTTAAATTTTTAATGAGCTTCGAGCAGGAATCACACTTTAATTTTTGTGGCCCAAAATTTGCAGTTACGAAGCCAAGACATTTATTTTCTCTGGAAGAAAATATAATTAAAACTTTATAACATTTGTTCTCAATATTATATAAAATGTATGCGTATATCAGTTTTCTCTTACCCTAAGTTACCCTCTGCTTTCATACAGGGTTTGATCAGTGCAGCTTTTTTTAAGGGGTTAGGCCACTCTAGAGGTAGAAAAAATAGGCTTTTTTAGGATTTTTTTTCTAGAAATACTACAAAATCAATCGAGATTCCAATTAAGGATATTTATTATATATATAAACAACTGTAAACAAAATTTTTTTTGAAGCGATTCATTTCAAAATGGCGGCTGTGCAGCATTTTTCCGATGACGTCTTCGTTTTTTCAAGGCTCACGGCCGGACAAACAGCTCCTGTAATTTTTGAATTTCAATTAGCCAATTTGTTTTTTTTTTTATTTTATACACTAACTGCTAGAGAAGTACGTAGGTTTTTTTCGATATTTTAATTTTTGGCCAAATGGCGCACTTCCAAAGTGAAAAGTGAAAAATTTGCTTGAAAAATCGTCAGAAAATTGTTAATAACAAATTAACTATGCAATTTAACCCTCCGTCCTTACACCTATTTTTTCGATCGAGATCCTTACACTGGGTCAATTTGACCCTGGCACTTTTTGACCGCGTACCATTTCATAGCTATTCATCTGATTGACTTGAAACAAATTTTGAGATGTAATATAACTAATGCAGAATCTGTTGGTGTGATCAAAAAATAATTTTGAATTTAATTACTAATAAAAAAAAATTATCGAAAAAAAAATTTTTTTTTTTAAAGGTATAGTCAGAACATCCAACTATAGTTAGAATAAGTCGAACGCGCCAAATTATGAACTTCCATAAAGGTATACACAACCAAAATTTTTGTATGGGTCAAATTGACCCAGGGTAAGGACCGAGGGTTAAAAAAAAAATCCTACGTATTTCTATAAACAATATATTTTTCAAGATATATGCAAAATTTCAAGTAAATCGGTTGAAAATTGTCTGAGTTATGTTTCCGACCAACTCAAGAAATACAGTTTTGAGATAAACGCGTTTGAAGTTTTAAGTAGTAGAAACTCAACAATAATTTTTTAATACCTTAAATCAGCGATGCCTGCACCATACAATTGGCCTTCCAGGTTATCGTCCTGCTCTTGTCCCCTCTCCTCTTGTCCCCTCTTGACCCCTCCCCTAACGTCCCTTTTCTCGAGCGGTCACAAAGGCAGACCAGGGGGCCTTGTACTAAAATTCAAAAACCGTGTATTTAGAAATTTTTCCCGACTATAATCTTTTGGCACATCATTTTTGAGGTCTTAAGGGACAATTTAAAACAAAAAAAAATTGATTTTTCGAAAATTCTAGAGTGGCATTAAGAACTTCTCAAAATCGCACATACTGCTTATATTGTACATTTCTGGTAAGCTTATAGGCTTTTCCAGTAAATACATCTGAAATAAAAAGAATTCAACGTGTAATAAAATTCATTTATTATACATTCAAAACACATGACTAATTCAAACTCAGAAAAAACTATATTATTTCGACTTACATCAACTTTTAAGTTCTTATGTAGAACAATACGCTTCAAACACGCTGAGCAATCTTCCTTCCAAATAGTCCACGACGCAAATTCATCTTCGTGCAGATTAGGTATCTAATATTTATCGAGACATTTGGAAACACTTCTGTTTTTATGTATTGTACTGACGACTTCTTCGAAAAGATTTACATTTAATTTTTGCACTTTCGTAGTTTTCATATCTTCAAATGGAACATCAACAACTGCTTTTCGTTTCACTGCAACACTGCTAACATTTTACACTTTTGATTGCACTGGCATATGTATATCATTAACAGAATGCACTGCTTCTTTAAATATTTTTTTTTGTTGCTCTACAATTCTAGGGTCTAATAATGCACTATAGTCTAATTTAGTTTTCCTTCGCTTTATTTTCTGAGAATTGTCCGGAAATATTGTCGGATTTGCATATGGAGACAAAATCGATCTTGTCCTGGCCTCTATACACACCTTTCCATCATGAACAATATTCAATTCTCTCTCGATGACATCTTCTCCAAAATACAGTATGCAAATGCGACTCTTTTTTTCAAACTTTTGGAGACCATATTTTTGTCGTAATATTTCCGACCAATCTTCTTCACGTGTATCCTATAAATGAATAATATAAAATAATATTACAGAAAGATCATCTGTATTGTGAGTGTCAGAATAAATTTGTATAATAACTCATCAGCGCAATGGGTGCCGCGTTTGCTGACTCCGGATAACAAGCGCAATCGTGAGATCATTTCAGAGCAGAGTTTGACGCTGTTTAAGCGTAATACGAAGGAGTTTCTGCGTCGTTTTGTGATCGTCGACGAAACATGGATCCACTAGTACACACCAGAGACCAAGCAGCAGTCGAAACAGTGTATTCCTCCAGTCGAATCTGCTCCGAAGAAGGCAAAGACAATCAGATCGGCCGGAAAGGTGATGGCCACCGTTTTCTGGAATTCACAAGGTGTGATCTACATCGACTACCTGGAGAAGGGCAAAACGATCACAGGGCTCTACTATGCCGAATTATTGGGCTGATTCGACGCCGAATTGCAGAAAAAACGGCCACATTTGGCGAAGAAAAAAGTGCTTTTCCACCATGACAACGCACCTGCTCAAACCTTCGCCGTCGCCACGGCCAAATTGGTAGAATTAGGCTACGTACTGCTGCCCCATCCACCGTATTCTCCAGATTTGGCCCCGTGCGACTTCTTTTTGTTTCCAAATTTGAAAAAGTCACTCGCCCGGCAGAAATTTGAGTCGAATGAGGAGGTTATCGCCGCCACGGAGGCCTACTTTGCTGACCTCCAGAAAACGTATTTTTCAGACGGGTTAAAGAAGTTGGAGCATCGCTGGGTCAAGTGTATCGAGCTAAAAGGAGACTATGTTGAAAAATAAATCGCCAATTTTCCAGAATTTTTCTTTTTATTTTGTAGGCTAATTACTTATCGGACTGCCCTCATATAACCCCTCTTTTAAAAGCAACACAGAGTTCGAAGAGCTCGGACCACTCACTCGCACAAATTCACGAGAGAAAATAAGACGGATAGATTTGTACCATGAATGTGCGGACAATCTTCCTTCATTCCTTACACCAAGGCTGGCACTTCAGGCGCAGTTTTTATTAACATTTCTGAACACTTCCCAATGCATTGTTCGTTCTCCTTACTATTCCTCCGTGGTTTAAACTACTACTTCGTGGTCTTAATTAGCGCGTAGGGCGTAGTCGGTATTACAAGACGAATTGCGGTGTCTCTCAAATCACGCGAACGGTATTCTTATTTATTAGAGTTGCGATATTGAATTTAGCCGAATCTCTCACGTGAAGGGGTTGCAGCTTGTACAAGTCCAAGTTATGAACTTTTTAATGAATAAATAAAGATTTTATATTAATGTAAACTTGGACTTAGGGCCGTGAGAGAGCGATAGGAGTTTAGTAGATTATAAACTATCCGACATTTAATTGATCTTTATAAAATTTTCTGAATTCAATTATTCATTAAGCTAAAATTATCCATCGTTTACTCGGTTTCGCGATGAACATATCTTTGCATTATATCGAATCTTTTTGGAACAATAATTTATTATTATATCTAGTCATTCCGCGGCCGTGTGGCGATGGAGCTTTGTTTGTAATTCTTTTTACGTATTCGTTTATTGAATAAATCATTATTTTTGTTTGTTAAATGGTTGCGTTTTTCTTGCCTCCCTCGAGAACTCACGACTCATTATAAATAAGACACGTAGCCTATGAGAGGGCATAAGTCTTCCATTCTTTTACCATAGTAACTTTGAAGTTTTCCGCATCGCACTCGTCGTAATTTGGAGGATGCGTATAGGGACATTGCGCGGGCCCTCTGATAACGTATATGTCGACCCCTCTCGGATCGTTTGTAGTGGCCCTTGCAGTACAATCTCGATTTAAACGTAGCCGTTTACACTCCCAATAAATTTTTCCATTATGATTCTTTGATTTAAAGTACACGAAACCGTCCAGTAAAAGTTTAATTTCGACAATTTTGATAGACATGGTTCCCATGATACCAACGATAATAATTCAAAATTTCAGAGTTCCATTTTACGATTTTTTTCGGAGTTTCTATATATTCGATATATTAGATTCGGATAAAGAGTATTCGGAGAATTGGATTCGGAAAATTAGTTTTCGGAGTTTTGGTTATGCGGAGAAATGACTATGCGGAGTATTGGATTCGGAGAAATGACCGGGAACCCGCGATTTAATTTAATTTAAAGAAAAGTTGAATAGTTCGATAAAATTAGCAAAATGTCAAAGACACGTAGCGGAAAAAGACTCGCGAGAAATGTTGAAAGCTTACTCCAGCCGATTAATGAAAGGAGCATCCAGCAGGAAATACAAAATGTTTCAGTCTTGCTACCTGGCAGAGAAATATCTGCCCAGAAGGAGGCTGAAAGGCGATATAATAAAGTAAGGGAGGACACAGAAAAATTAAAAAAGAAAATAGCTGATTATCAGAGCGAAATCAATCGTGTAGATAGAAGGGTTGATACCACAACGGCCACCCTTCGAAATGAAATTGAAGACGCCGAGAGCCGAATGAATAACGCATCTCAGATGCAAATAGAGGCATGTTATAGGCAATATAATGCCAAAATATATGAAACGGAAGTACGTTTAGGCACATAAGTCGATGAGACACTGAGATGCTAA
This sequence comes from Synergus itoensis, assembly GCA_904066005.1. NCBI lineage: Eukaryota > Metazoa > Arthropoda > Insecta > Hymenoptera > Cynipidae > Synergus > Synergus itoensis. Next base: position 5,466 of record CAJFCP010000387.1, read on the forward strand.
AATCAAATGCTCGAGTCTACAAATATTACGAGAAGAGAGCACGAGGCTCGAATACAAGATATCAACGAAAGGCAGGGGACAATGGACGAACGAATAAATGCATTGAGAAGAACATCGAGGCTAAGTGAAAGACCCACAACCGTGAAGGTAACGCCAAAGGTGCCAACTTTCAACGATGGGACTTCACCGAGGAAATAAGAACAGCGGTATTGGCTCGAGGTCTCTCCAACTTTGAAGACTTTTTAAGTTTACTTGAAAAATTTGACCGGTCCAGCCCCATTAATGCCAGAAGGCAAGATCCTCAAGCGAATAGGAACACTTCGGATACCAGGAGGCTACAGAATAATAATAATAATAGGAACAATTACTATGGAAGACCACCACCATCAAATAATGAAGCCAACCGACAGCGCTACAATAGTAGTCGCACAAACGATTCTTCTGACCATCGTCCTAACAATTAATATGATCGTCGTCCTAATGATTACCCTGACCGTTGTTTTAATAATTACGCTGATCGCGCTCTAATTATTACTCTGATCGTCGTCCTAATGATTACTCCAACCGTCGTCAAAATGATTCTTTTAATCGCCGTACAAATGACTCTCCAAACCGTCGGTAAAATAACAGCAGTCTTTCAAACGACTTTTCAAATCGTCGCCCAAACGAATATGACAGGTCGCAACAAAACTCGAGAAACAATGAAAGAGGACAGGAGACTCAAAGGAATGTAAGGTTGTTGGCGGAAGAACCACAACCACAACAAGAGCCCGTTTCAACAGTTTTCGATTATGTTCCGGAAAACTAATCACCTCTGTATCACTCCGCGATACACCAGATGCAGAGGACACAATGATCGTATCGCGTTTTATTAATACCCTCAATTATGATTTTAGGAAAGAACTTCTAGAGGAAGATGACTCAGAAGTGGTCAAAAAATTTAAATGTCCATTGATAGACATTAAAATACAAGAAAATATACTTAGAGCTTTCGTAGACATCGGAAGTCAGGTGTCGTGCATTGCGGAAGATTATTGTGTAACAAATAAGCAACAGTTTCAAGATTGCGAGAAGTTACCAGTTGTAGGAACCTCCATTGTCGGAGCGACAGGGGGCAGGCCTATTAAATTACGAGAGCAAATATACGCGAAATTAACGATCGGAAATTTAACTTGTGGAGGGGTGTTATTAATTGTTCCTAAACTCATAAAATCATGTGTCCTCAGAGTAGATCTATTTAAACCACTTGGAAGTGTCATTAACTTCAATGACAGTACTTTAAAAATACACGCGGGAGAAAACAGAGTGTGCAACTATGCGATGAAGGTAATATCAACGCTACGCTAACGGAACTTAAGTCTATCGAAATCGATCTTGATTCATTGCAATTACCGCATCTTTCCGACAAAATCGATCAACAATCGATAATTCTACATGTTTAGAAGGAACGGTACAAAGACCTCCTCTGGAAATATAAAGATATTTTTACAAAAGAACCAGAAAGGATAGACTGTTATGAACATAAGCTCACTTTGAAGGATGGTAAGCTTCCAATTGCCGACACCTATTATATATGAAAACAAGGTCAACGAACAGATTCGCACTATGTTAAAATGGGGGATCATACAAAGGTCTAATAGTCCACATATTAACCCGTTAGTAGTCGTATTAAAAAAGAATGGCAAAGTAATAGTGTGTTTAGACGAGCGGAAGTTGAATGAAGTTTTGCAAGAGGACCACCAGGGCACAGAGAATATGGAAATTCTTTTTCAGAGATGTTGGAATAAGAGGATATTAACTAGTTTAGATTTAAATATGAGCTTCTGGCAAATTCCGTTAGAAGCTGAATCCAGAAAATACACAGCCTTTTTATATAAGGGAAAGTGTTATGAACATTGTGTTACTCCCTTCGGTCTCAAGACAAGTACCGCTGCGTTGGTGCGGGGCCTTGATCGCGTTTTAGCTGTGTTAGAGAACTTCGTTATTTCATATGTCGATGACCTAATGATAGCCTCCGGAATGAAGAAGAGCATCTGTCTCATTTAGAGTTGGTCTTTGAAAGATTCCGACAACATACTAGGTGGTTCAAGATGCTCCCGGCCTCCAAGAGATGGTACCACCAGTTTTAAAATACCAACGTTCAGTCGAATACACGATCAATTTCAGATAGATTGGCACTTGGCAGTGACGCTAAAGTGATTTTAAATTCAGAAAGTTTTGATATTTGTTGTAAAAATGGATAAGGAAGAATTTCGGGCCTTGATTAAACATTATTTTTTGCGTGGAAAAAGTGGAAAGGAAACGAAAAAAAAGCTCGATAAATATTATGGTGATTCTGCTCCATCGTATTCAACCGTAAAATATTGGATTGCCGAGTTTAAAAGAGGCCGAATGTTCACAAAAGATGAACACGCCGGGGGAGCACCAAAAACAGCGACCACTCCAGAAATCGTGCAAAAAATCCACGATATCGTATTAAGTGATCCAAAAATAAAAGTGCGTGAGATAGCTAATGCCGTACGCATATCAACTGGGTCAGTGCATTCAACTTTGCATGATTGTTTGGGTATGAGAAAGCTAACCGCAAGATGGGTGCCGCGTTTGCTGACAATTGATCAAAAACGTGAATGTGTTCGCACTTCCCAGCATTGTTTGGACATGTTAAAACGAAATAAAGCTGATTTTTTGCGTCGAATAGTGACTTGTGATGAAACATGGGTCCACCACTACACCCCAGAATCGAAACAATCAGCCAAAGAGTGGGTAGGACCCGGCGGAAGTGCACCAAAGCGACCCAAGACTCAACAATCGGCTGGAAAGGTGTTGGCGTCAGTTTTTTGGGATTCGAGGGGCATATTGTTCATCGACTATTTACAAAAAGGGAAAACAATCAACAGTGACTATTATTGTGCCTTATTGGACCAATTGAAGGTCGAAATCGCAAAGAAACGGCCCCATTTGTTGAAGAAAAAATGCATTTTTTTGCAAGACAATGCACCAGCTCACAAATCGATGAAAACCATGGCCAAATTACACGAGCTAGGCTTTCAATTGCTTGACCACCCCCCGTATTCTCCAGATTTAGCCCCCAGCGATTATTATCTGTTTTCAAACTTGAAGAGATGGCTCTAGGGACAGCGATTTGCGACGTAGAAGAAGCCGAACGGGAAACTGATGGGTATTTTGAAAGCCTTCAGCAATATTTCTTTTCAAAAGGCATCGCAATGTTGGAAAATCGTTGGACTAGGTGTATCGAGCTCGGAGGGGACTATGTTGAAGAATAAATAGTAAGTTTGACAAAAATCGTTTGTTTTCTTTGTTAGGCCGGGAGCATCTTGAACCACCTAGTAACATAACCTTGAATTTTGGCAAATGCGAATTCAAAAGAAGAGAAACTAAATTTCTTGGAATTATTATTTCCGCAGAAGGAATAAGGTCTGACCCGGATAAAACGCAGGCCATAAGAGATTTCCAAGCTCCCAAGAATAAAAAACAATTGCAAGGTTTTATGGGGACCGTTAATTTCAGCACGCGATTTACAAGTAAATACTCACAAGAGTTCGTGCCACTTTTTGAACTTCTTCGTAAGGGAACTGCTTGGCGATGGGAATCTCGTCATTAAGACGCCTTTGTAAGAATAAAGAACCTTTTTAGTGATTGGATAATGCTTCATTTTCCAGACCTGCAAAAGAAATATTATTTACAAACAGATGCGAGCGACTATGCGATCGGGGTGATACTATACCAACGGGACGATAAAGGCGATCCTAGGATTATTGCATGTGTCAGCCGAACCTTAACTCTTCGAGTACAACGTGGGGTGTACGGCCACCCCAACGTAACAAAAAACGCATATTCGCTGTGTACAGGTTTCAGGAAGGCTTCCCGCTTTGAGTACCTTCTCTTTCAGTATCACTTCAGCCCCTGCTGAAAAAAAAAAAAAAATGTTATACAATTGCTAAGCTATTTGACAACTTTCCTACATTGATTCTAGGTATTTGGGATTGAATCCAAGTATTTTTAGAAACCTGAAAATGCGCCATTAAAAATTTAAACGCAAAAAACAGAGTGGGGTGTGCACACACCCCACGTTGCACTATACGTCCCACAATTCCACGTTGTACTCGAAGGGTTAAAAGCAGCAGAGATCTCGTATCATACTACGGAAAAGGAATTATTAGCATTAGTATGGGCCCTTCAAAAGTTCCGTAATTTTTTATTAGGATCAAGCATAGTCTACAGAACCGACCACATGGCTTTAGCATTTCTTAGATTGTGCAAGTTGTTGAGTGGTAGACTCACACGCTGGATAGTGGCAATCCAAGACTTCGAAATTAAGGTAGAATTTTGTCCGGGTAAAGGAAATATAATCGCCGACGCACTTAGCCGTCAAACTGTAGGAATTAGCGAACAAGATGGAAGAAAAGAGAAAACAATAACTATGTATCCTCTGGCTTGTAAGACAACGCAATTGTTAAAAATGGGTTTAAACGATATAAAAAACGCTCAAAGAAACGATTTGTTGCTCACCGACATGATTAACCGAATTCAAAAACATAAAGAATATAAGTTGCGGGAAGACGTTCTCTACCGGAAATGTAAGGATAATTGGAAGATTTCACTGTCACGTTCAATAGCACACAATCTTATATGGGAATGCCACCGAATTTATGATCACATCGGGGCTAAAAAATGCCAATTAATGATAGCTGAGGATTTTCACTATCCATATTTATATAAAGAAGTTAAACGATTGTTAAGAACATGCGATGTGTTTCAGAAAAGCATGATAACTAATGTGAGCAGCTATTCTCCTTACAAGCCAATCATTTTGACTGAGCCATTGGAGGCCGTGTTCATTGACTGTTATGGACTTTTGCCTACCTCACAATTTGGTTATAGATACGTTCTCGCTGTGTTAGACGGTTTTAGTAAATACGCTCGGTTTTATGCGGTACGGAAACATACAACGCAGGCAACAATAGCGAAAATTTTTGGCGATTATATACCAAAAATAGGGAAGCCTAAGCGCATTGTAAGCGATCATGGGACGCAGTTCACGAACAGGACGTGGACGGACAAATTGAGAAGGGAAGGTATTGAGCATACCCTAACATCTATTCGCCATCAGCAAGCCAACATGGTAGAAAGAGTAAACCGCGAATTATCAAAGTTTTTGAGGATACTTTTGTAGGATCATTTTCACTCCTCTTGGTACGAAAAATTGCAAACCATTGAAGACATTATCAACGAAGTGCATCATGAAACCAGCGGGATGACACCAACTGAAGTAATGTTGAATAAACCTCCCACTCGTTTTTGGAAGAAATGGGTCAAGGGGGCTGAAAAATCCGGCGTTCCGTCTCGTGACGAAAAATTTGTAATAATTAAAAACCTAATTAAACATAAAGGGAGCTGTAGAGCTACGAAATACAATACAGTCTGTTCAACAAGAGCGTGTTCGCGATATTTCGGAAACTAATGGAGATTTTTGAACGTTTTTTTTTTTTAAATTAAAGTTCGTTCAAAGGACTAATGCGCACCTATGATACCACTTCAGTATCCCTCGAACCGTCCGAGAGAACGCATGCGAACTAAAATGAGTTCTGTTTACGCTAAACGTTTTGAAGCCGTCTTCTTGTGTTCCCATCCAAAAGGACCAAAAATGTTCGTCGCAGCGGCTGCTAAATACTTAAAAAAGTCACAGTCGTTCATTATGAAGTGAGTTGAGCGGTACAAAGCCGATGGAACCGTCGACGATCTTCCTGAAAGAGGAAAAAGGCGCGCAACAACCAGCAAGGAGG